>CBVK0103208964.1:0-12918 GCA_900067695.1 Picea abies | reverse complement strand
TGTGCCTCCCTTTCAGCACATGAATGAGTGTGCGCTGACGTGGTTGACGGAATGGCATGGAGAGATGCTCCTGCATCAGTACAGTGCATAAATAAGGGAGAGGGGAATGTAATACGCCTAGGTCGAACCCCAATTGAAATGTAATTATAGTTGTGCACATAGGTTGGTGATCCAAGAACTTTTTGTGCCAATGAACCTATTTTGTATTATGTAATTTCACTCTGAATTTAATGGAAAAGCATCATTGTTGCAAACCATCCCGACAGAAAGATTGCGGGGGGATAAAATCCAGTAGATAAGAAATGGAGCTAAAGGTTTAGGAATGGATCTAAGCTATGGGGCTTAAACCAAGGAAATATTAATAAAATATTTTCAACAAAGGAAAAAAGGCATGAACATGATTTTTGTCCTAAGTCTTTGGAAAAGGGGAACGAATCACCAAGTGGTTCAAAAGGAAGTTTGAGAAGTGACAAGTGGCACTTCATGAGCATGAAAATAAAATAGAAAAACTTAGTGCATTTTCCCATTCATTCAATCATGTTGTTGTGCTCTCCATCATTCATACCATGTCCTTCTTGTTGTTGTACATACTTGCTACCATACGCATTTTTTATTGAGTACGCTTGAAGTGGGATTTGTTGAGAATTAAGATCAAGAAATAGGTTTTCAGGCCCGTGTGCATTTCTCTCTAGGTGAGAGAAGTGTTGTTGAAGAAGCGGGTTGTCAGACCCCTATGCATTCTCTCTAGGTGAGAGAATTGTTGTGAATTTGATTCCAAAAGTTTCCAAGTTGCAGCTATAGAACTCTGAGATTTCATGTTTGGCTTGTTGTTGAAGCTTGGAAAAAATGAGGGGTAGCTGAAGGGGCACACTCACTGGGCGAGACAAGCATGTGGGGAAATTAGATATTGTAGGTTGGTTCATAAAAATTGGCACCTAAAATATTATCATTGTTGTTGCGAGAGCTTGTCTGGATAGGTTTTCCTTGCCAAGTGGAGTTTAAGCCCCAACTCGGGGGTGACCTGTTGTCAGTTTTTGGGAAGAAGAGTCTAAGGCTGGGAGGAAATTTGAAGCTCTGCATGTATTTGGTGGCTATTTATATCATATAAGTTTCCATGATGTGTTAGTTTAATTTACATTTGAATGAATATATAATCGTGTGTTGGTTATTTACTGTGCTATTCATATTTTAGTATGTTGCTACTAGAATCGTACAGGAATTGTAAATATGAATTATTTTCAAACATATTTTTGTTGAATTTACACTTAGACTTTAATAGAAATGGGAAATTATGTGGTTGTTTTTATGGGGTTCCACTGTTGTAAATATTCCTTGAATATTTGATGCCAGAATTGTATAGAGATGTATATTATTATGCATATGCATTATTTCTATGAGTTTTCTTGGAGTTCAACTCTCAAAATTAACGTGGTCTAGCAAGTTCGAGACTAGAAATGTTTTTGTTCTTGTATGGATAGCTCGTGGGATGAAATTCCCCAAGTGAGCGACGAGGAGTAAATAACTTAGAGTTTTTTTATGATAAGTGAGGGTTCTCTAAGGATGCGTATAGCATGAGAATAAATCGAGAGGTATTATTGGTCATGAAGTCCCATTTCAGAATGATATCCAAGGAAAAATTATGATAAAACCTTGAAAAATAGACTAACTCCCGAAGAAAACTAATAAACCTATGAAATATTGTGCTTTACCTCATAAATAATCATCGACGTCGGTTTCAGCATAGTGAATCAATCATGATTGTTGTGGTATTGTTAGAGTATTCCATGGTTGGGCTAGTATGAGACTCTAAACAAACCAGAGTCATCGATCCATTGGAGAATATTTCATAGTTATCACAACCAATGATCGACGTGAAAACTATTATACATGACGAAGCTGAAGGGTGACATCATTCTAACGTCACACTAATGGAAAGAGCCTACATGTATGAGGAAGACACATGGAGGCCTGTAAATGGTCGAGGTAATAGGGGTGTTGTGCATATTTTATCATTGATGTCAAAATGATCATGGACATAGTCAGTTATAGTGCAATAATAGGCAGAGGAAGTCGTGAAAGCATGAAAATAGAAGTGTGCAGAAGGATCGAAGGATGAAAGTATCAAAAAGCATGAAAATAGAAGTGTGCAGAAGGATCGAAGGATGAAAGTATCAACGACACAGAAAAGGATAAATGGCATAGAAGGTATGGCACAAAGTATGGCACACAAACAGAGGAAGTTGTGAAAGGATGAAAATAGAGTGTACACAGAACAACAGGATGACCCACAATGTTGTTCATAAATGAAGTGCAATGAAGTGAACTGCGACAAATATCCTTGTTTGTGATTGCAGATTGGGTTAGAGGATGTTGGTTTTGTAGTGCGATGATAGATGTGTAATGATCACATGTGCCTTCAACAAGTGAAATGAATGGCACAGTAGAATGTGACGAGACGAAGCTAGCACGACAAGCGATTGTCTAGACTACGACAGAACGAGTGGAAGTTCACCAGGGGCACTTACAGTCTAATGGGGTGATTCAGTGAGTGCCTTGCATGACAAGTGCGAAAGGATGAAGACTTGTAACTTGAGTCGTGTGCTATGGTTATATCTGCATAGTGGTCGTTCTGTAGACCAGAATGTGAATTGTTGTGTCATTCTTCAGGAGATGATCTAATGATCTGGAGCTCAGTTGTAGGAATATTTGGTCCATTTTATTTGGTCAAAGAATGTCCACAACATAATTGTCTTGTGTCCACATACTTCATTTAGACAAAAATGTAACTAATAGGACTTTGATCTAGTCAAGATTTGTCCATAATATAACTGTCATGCATGCACATACTTTATTTAGAAAAAAAATGTAACTAATATGATTTTGATGAGGTCAAGGTTTGTCCACAATGTAACCATTACTCACCCACTTATAGGAAGGTGAACTCAAGAAAACGTATTATAAATATGGATGTGCTCTGATCGAGAAGTGTGACTAAATGAGAGGAAATAAGGTATTGTAATTATTCAAAGTAATTGAACTGTAGATTTGCCAATTCGTGTTGAAGAAGTTTAGAGATGTAACAACAATTTCTGAGTTAAGTGTGGCAAGATGGTGTTAGAGTGAGTTGAATCTCACTAGGGATTGTATTCCTCATCATTTGCAACAAGTTGGTGCCTAAGAGGATTGTTGTCCTCATTATCTATGACAGGTTGGTGTCCTCATTATATGCGACAGGTGGGTGCCTGTTGAGCTGAAAAATTATAATTTGTAATTTAGTTCTTGCAGAAGAACATAAATAAAATGTTATGTGGTTTTCTCCCACATTGGGTTTCCACGTAAAAATTCTGGTGTACTATGTTTATTGTGTTGTTTTTATTTCTGCATGTATTTTTCATTGAGTGGGCACTTTTAATAACATAAAAATTGAAAGGAAAGAAAATCCAGTCAGTTAATACAATATTGATTCACCCCCTCCCCTATCAGTATTACTATGAGTCTCGACAATTGGTATCAGAGAAGATTATGTCAGTAACATCCTAACATCTAGAAGGAAGTTCTTATAGAAAGTATGGCAAGTCAAGACTCCTCTTCCTCTTCAACCAAACCTCCTCTATTCAACGGAACAAATTTTTCATTTTGGAGATCAGAATGAAGACCTACTTGATGTCTCTTGGTATGAATTCCTGGTAGATTGTGGTAGATGGTTATAAAATCCCAACAACTCTTCCAACTGATGAAGCTGGTAAGAAAAATTATGACAATAATCCAAGAGCTATGAATTTTATCCAAGGTGGGCTTGCAGAAATAGATTTGTTAAAGTGATGTAGTTGGAATCAGCAAAGAAAATATGGGAAAAACTGGTAAACAGTTATGAAGGAGACAAAAAAGTGAAATTGTTCAAACTTCAAGCTCACATAATGAAATTTGAAAACCTAAGAATGAGTGAATATGAAAATATTGAAGGTTTCTTTCTCAGAGTGGATGAGAATGTAAACACTTTGAAAGGGCTAGGAGAAAAGATTAAAGAAGCTATGGTGGTTCAAAAGGTATTGAGATCTCTTCCCTCAAGACTTGATGAAAATATTTCTGTTATAGAGCAAAAGCTTGAACTAGATAAAATTACTATGGATAGGCTCCATGGAATTTTAACTTCTTATGAGATGAGGACCAAGAAAGAACAACCAAATCTAAAGGATGTAGTCTTCAAGGCATCTGTCAAATCGTCAACGTTTCAAGTTCATGATTCATCAGAACACTTCTCAGATGAAGAAGAAGCTAAATTTGTGAGGAAACTAAAGAGGGGCTTCGAAAATTACAAAGGTATGTTACCATTCAAATGCTTTCATTGAGCCAAAGTTGGTCATTTGCATCTAAATTTCCCTTCAAAGAAAACAACACCAATGAAAAGGAAAGAATAAACCTAGGGAGTTTAAAAATAAAAAGTCTTTTAAAAGGAATAGTTTTTTATTCAAAAGATGATAGCAGCAACTCTTTAGATACAGAAGTAGGATAATATAAGCCATAGACAATTCAAGATGAAAAACTTCTCATGGATTTGGAGCAACGGAAATCTGATCAAGAAAAAACAGACACGAAACAGTCTGAAGTTGTGGTAGACATGGAAGGAGAACTCATTAGTGCTCTGGAGGAAATCTCCCAACTCAAGAAAAAGAAAAAACTAAAAAAAAAATAGTTACTGATCTACAAAGAAAAATACAATGAGTTTAGTGAAGAATTAGTCATCTTAAAAATTCAATTAGAAGAGGCCAGAAGAAGGGAAGAAATATTAATGAATTAGATAAAATAAAAGGAGAACATCTACGACAAACTGGAAGAAAAATAGTTTCCTTAAGAAAGGATCTAGAGAAATCCAAAATTCAAATAAAATTCATAAGAGAATTTGAAACTCTAGATAACATTCTCAGTAATCAAAGATCACCAGATGACAAGACGGAGTTGGGATATAAGGAAAGTTTGAAAATTGTCATAGGTGAGCCAAGCACTAGCAAATTCTCTCAAGGGAAACAATAGTCAGCCTAACAAAGAAAAAGATGAAAAGAAGAAGCAGTGAGAACTGGATCAACCCAACTATGAAGCAAGGAAGCAACAAGTGCTTAAATCTTATCAAGTTAGCAGACAAAGACTGATTCCTACAAGCAAGTTTTTCATTCCAAGGAATCCAAATTTCTTCTATGGATATTGTTTCTCTTGTGGAAACTTTGGACATAAGGTTGTGAGTTGCGGAATTTCTAGATATAACAGAAATATAGGAATGAGATTCAACAAAACTAAAATGGCTATGGTTCAAAATTATTTCAGTAATGCCTTCTCCCGTTTACTAAATGACCTCGAGTGCCACATATGAAATAATTTTGGACACAAGGCAAGTGAAATAAAAATAAATTTGTTTCTTATCCTTAAGCAAGACAGACAAGAAGATTCTACCAAGGTTTGGAGGAAGAAAAATAAAAACAAAGAAAATTGTGAACTAGCTCTATATGCCAAAAATCAAGAAAATCAATGGTATATTGATAGTGGCTGCTCCAAGCTCATGACATGAGACAAGAGTAAGTTTAAATTCCTAATTGAATAAAAATGTGATAATGTTACTTTTGAAAAAAATGCTCCAGCTAGAATTAGTGTTCTCTTTCATTCAAAAGGTTGTAAAGTAATGAATGTGAATATAGGGAAGATTTTTGTAAAGGCAATTAGAACTTCAGGGAATGTGTATGTTTTAGAAGAAGCCACAGAAAAATTGTGTATTGGTAAAATTGATGAGAGTTGGATTTGGCACAAAAGACTAATTCATCTTAGTTTTAATCAACTTGCTAAGCTAAGAAGAAAATATGTTGTGAGAGATATGCCTAAAATTTCCAAACCTGAGAATACTGTCTTCAAGCCATGTCAGTTTGGAAAGCAGTCAAGAGTTAAATTCAAGGCAAGAGAACACTCCACCACTCGACCTCTTGAGATGAATCATACAGATCTTTGTGGACCTACTAGTACACAATCACCTTGAGGTGAAATATATTTTATTTTGTTTATTGATGACTATACTAGAATGACTTGGGTTGGATTGTTGAAACATAAATTTGAGGCTTTTGAGACAATTAAAATATTCAAATCACAGGTAGAAAATGAAATGGATTTAAAAATAAATTTCCTAAGATTAGACAGAGGAGGAGAATTCACATTTGATGAATTCAACAGTTATTGTGAAAATCATGGAATCAAGAGACAGTTTTGTTTGCCAGAACCCCTCAGTAGAATGGAGTAGTAGAAAGAATGAGAAGAACATTTCAAGAAATGGCCAGGGCCATGATTGATGAATCAGAAGTACCCAAAAAATTTTGTGGAGAAGTTGTTCAAACTGCTATAAACATTCTCAATAAAGCACGCATAAGAGTGAACAACAATCAAACCCATAATGAGCTATGGCATGTAAAACCAACATCAATAAAGCACTTCAATATTTTTGGAAGAAAATGCTACGTCAAAAGAAATGAAGACAACGTAGGTAAGTTTGATTCTAGAGCTGATGAAGGTATCTTGTTAGGATACTCCTCCAGAAGTAAAGGATACAAGTGCTACAACAAAAGACTCCACAATATAGTTGATAGTATAGATGTAAAGGTAGATGAAATACCATTTCATCCATTGATACATCAACATCATGATGACTCATATGAAGAACCAATCAACAATGAACCACAAGATGACTGAATGAATGAGCATCAGGAATCAAAGGATTCAGAGGAAGAGGAGAGAATGGAAACACCATAGCCAAAGACCCCATCAAGGTATGTTCAAAAACATCATCTAGAAAGTCAAATTCTTGGAAACAAGGAAACAAGTGTACAAACTAGAAGAAAACTTACAGATACACCAAAATTTTGTACTATTGTCTATGATTGAACCCTAAAATTTTGTGCAAGCAAGCCAAGATGACCATTGGGTCAAAGCCATGAATAAAGAACTAGGACAAATAGAGAAAAATAAGACTTGGGAACTTGTCCCAAGACCAAATGACAAGAATGTAATTGGAACTAAATGGGTATACAAAAACAAGTTAAATGAACATGGAAAAATAGTCAGAAACAAGGCTAGATTGGTATGCAAAGGATATGCTAAAGTCGAAGGAGTGGACTTTGAAGAAACTTTTTCCCATGTTGCAAGAATTGAAGCTATCAAGATGTTTTTGTCTTTTGCATGCTACAAAAAATTCAAATTCTACCAGATGGATGTCAAATCAACATTTTTTAATGCTGACCTTCAAGAAGAAGTTTATGTGGAGTAACCATAATGTTTTTTTCTAACTGACAAAGAGGATTATGTATGTTGATTAAATAAAGCCCTGTATTGGATAAAATAGGCTCTAAGAGCTTGGTATTATAGACTTGAAAAGTTTTTGAACCAGCAAAGTTTTAAAAAGGGAACAGTTGATAGAAACTTATACATCAAGGATATGTTGATTATTGTAGTATATTTTAATTATTGTGGTATATGTTTATTATATTATTTTTGGAAGTAACATTGAACTAATGAGTAAGAAGTTTGCAGTTGCAATGCAACAATAGTTTGAGATGTCCATGTTAGGAGAAATCTCTTTCTTTCTTGGGCTACAGATTAATCAATCAGTAAGAGGAATTTTCATTTCTCAAAGTAAATATCTCAAGGAAATCTTGAAGAAGTTTGGCATGGAAATTTGTGCACCAATGAGCACTCTTATGACTACCAATTGCAAACTTAGAAAATATGACAATGCTCCAGAAATAGATCAAACCATGTATAGGTCTATGATAGGCATATTACTCTATCTCACAGCTTCAAGGCATGACATCATACAAGCAATTGGTTTGGTAGGATGATTTCAAGAAAATCCTAAGGAAACTCATGTTGTTGTAGTTAAAAGAATATTTAGATACTTGCAAGGAATTGTTGATTATGGCTTGTGGTATCCAAAAGAAACAAACCTCATTCTCAAATCTTATATACATGCATACTAGGCAGGAATTATTGATGATATAAAAATCACTAGTGGAGTTGCATTGTTCCTTGTCAATTGTTTAGTGTCCTAGCTCAACAAGAAACAAACTTCCATTTATCTCTCTACAACTGAAGTTGAATATATAGTCGCAGCATCCTGTTGTACTCAAGTGTTGTGGATTAAGTACAATATCAAGGATATTCAAGTTCCTTTTGATCAACCTGTCTCCATCATGAGTGACAATACCATTTCTATTCATATCTCTAATAATTGTGTTCAACACTATAAGACTAAGAATATACCAATCAAATATCATTTTCTCAAAGAACGGGTTCAGGATCAGGTGGTCAAATTAGAGTATGTTCCTCCAAAAGAGCATATTGTAGATATTTTTACCAAGCCATTACCCAGAGAACCATTTGAGTATCTCAGATAGAATTAGGGGGTGATATCATCTTCCCTTCTTCAATAAAGAACACAATTCACTAGTTTGAAAGATGCCCCATTCGTTGTTGTATCAAGGAGAATTTTTTTTTGTGGAGATGCACACAATTGAAGTTTGATATGGCTCTCAGAGGTATTATGTTTAAGTATGGTTCTATGCACGTAAAGAGGCCTAGAGGAGAGAATGTTCCAAGTGCTTCTTCGTCATTGTTTTCAAAGGGGTAGAATATCCTAAAGGCTATTGATCTGGCAGTTGTGCACATTGAAAGGGGTAGCAACTTGTTTGATCTGGAAGTTGTGCACATTAAAAAGGGGAGCAACTTGTTTGATATGGAAGTTGCACACATTGAAAGGGGGAGTAGCCTATTTGATTTGGTAGTTGTGCACATTTAAAGGGGGAGAAGCTTGCAGTTGTGCACATCGAAAGGGAGTAGATTAGCATAAAGGCCATTGTTTTGGAAATCACCTTTCGAAACATAGAAGAAGGATATTTTGGTTGCCATAAATGACAAAGGGAGATTTTTTTGTGCATATATTGTCATTGATGTCAAATATGTAATGAATATGGCGCACAGACAATATGGTGCAAGGGACATTATGGTACATAAGACAGTATGGTGCATAAGACAGTATGGTGCATAAGATAGTATGGCGCATAAGACAGTATGGTGCACAGGCAGTGGAAGTGCATGAAAGGTAAATAGAAATCTAGAGGAAGACTAGAAGGCGCAAAGATGACCATGAGAATGTATGAAGTGAAATTTAATAAAATATATTTTAATAACCCTTACATGTGTCGATGAATAGTGACCCTTGGATCAGGATGAAGCTAGTGCAACGGAGTGGACTGTAACAAAATATGTGGAAGTTTCACAAAGGAGTGGACTGTGACATAATATGTGGAAGTTGCACAGATGAAAATCCACAAAGCGCCCTAAGCCAGTGCGACGAATGGTGTAGTGGAGTGTGGTGAAATGAAGCCTGTGTGATAAGTGACGAGATGAACAAAGAGACTAGGTGAGCGCATTGCAGGCCAAGTGTGATAGGATAAATACTTGTGGCTTGAGCCTTGGGCTCTTATTATATCTGTGCAGTAGGTTCTCTATAGACCAAAATGTGACTTGTTGCGTCATTCATGAGGAGATTCCCTGATAAGACTAATTTATGTTGTCAGAGATGAGTTGGAGCTCATTCGTAGGAAGATTTGGTTCATTTGATTTAGTTAAAGAATCTCCAGTTGTAACTATATCTTAATATAGTCAATATGTGTCCACAATATAATCGTCATGTGTCCACATAATTTATTTATATAGAGTTGTAATTGATAGGACTTTGATCTGGTCAAGATTTTTCCACAATGTAACTGTCATGCATCCACATACTTTATTTAGAAATAAGTGTAACTAACAGGACTTTGATCTGGTCAAATTATGTCCACAATGTAACTTATACACATCCACATACAAGAAGGGGAACTCAGGAAAAAACATTATAAATAAGGATGCACTATGTTCGATTGTTTAATGGATAAAAAGAAAAGAAAAAGGACCTAGAATTTTTCAACTGAACTGAACTGGAGACATAACAGATTAATTTTTTAAAAGAAAGGTCCAGTTCTGCAAGAATATTCTTTAAATCAAAATTCAGGGTGGCAAGGTGGTGCAAGGGTGAGTTCAAGCTCACTGGGGATTGGTGTCCTCATTATCTGCGACAACTTGGTTCCTGAGGGGATTGGTGTCCTCATTATCTACAACAAGTTGGTTCCTAAGAGGATTGGTGTCCTCATTATCTGCGACAGGTTGGTGCCTAAGAGGATTGGTGTCCTCATTATCTGCGACAGGTTGGTACCTGAGAGGATTGGTGTCCTCATTATATGTGCCTGATAGAATTGGTTTCCTCATTTGCGACAGGTAGGTGCATGTTAGGATAAATTATTGTAAATTGTAAGTTGGTTCTTGTAGAAGAACATAAAGAAAGATGTTATGTGGTTTTCTCTCGCATTTGGTTTCCACGTAAAAAATCAGGTGTAATGTGTTTTATGTGTTGTGTTTTGTGTTCTGCATGTATTTTTTTGTTAAGTAAGCACTTATAAATAACTTTATTTTGTTGAAAGGAAAGAAAATTTAGAAATATGATACAATAATGATTCCCCCCCCCCTCAGTATTGTTGTAAGTTGTACCAACATCCCCCCTTAAGAAAAACTTGGGATATGATTGAAGGATATACAAAGGAGACACAAATAGAGGAAGAAAGGAGTAATTAGAGCCTATCCCCCCTTAATGGAAACTTCTTGAACTCCTAAAATAGATAGAAGTTTGGAAAACTTTGCTTCTATAAGATACTTTGTGAAAATGATCATCTGTAGGGTAGAAGAGCACTTCAATAAATCAATCATGAATGAGATTTTCTGATGAAGTGCATATGTATCTCCATGTGTTTGTTGCGTTGATGTTGAACTGGGTCTTTGGAAAGATTTATGGCACTCTGATTGTCACACCAGAGGGTGGTCAGATGCTGCTACTGGAATCCAAACTATGAAAGGATCTGTTAAAGCCACAAGGCTTCCTGACTTCCATTAATTGTTGCTTGGTACTATTCTTATGTTTAAGAAAGAGAAATAGTATGATGTTTCTTCTAGCCCAAGTGACAAGTCGTGAACTAAGGTTGAAAACATAACTTGCAATAGAATTTCGATCATCAAGGTCATCGACCCAATTTGAATCAATGAAACCAACCAATATAGGAATCTCCTTTGAATTGTAATGTATCCTAAACTGAATTGTACCCCGGACATACCGAAGTATTATTTTAGCTACTTTCTGATGGCTTTCATGGGGTGTTTGCATATACCGGGAAACAATACCAACAATAAAGGAAAGATCAGGACATGTATGAGTCAAGCATAAGATGCTACCAACTAATTAACGGTACAAAGTGGCATCAACTTCGGGAGAAGCACATGTGGCAACACGTTTGACTCCAGACTAGAAGGGAGAAGGGGATGGTTTTGAATCTTCCATGTGAAAGCAACAAAGAAGGTCACAATCATACTTGGACTGGGAAAGAAAAATCCCTTCCTTGGTTTGCAAAACTTGGAGGCCAAGGAAATAATGCAAATAGCCTAATTTGATCATTTCAAATTTCTTTTTAAGTTTGGTTTCACATTGTTTAAAAGTTTAGGGTCATTACCAGTGAGGATAATATCATCAACATAAATAAAAAAGATTATGAGATGGCTTCCTACTTTCTTGGTATAGACATTCAGGTTAGAATAACATCTAGAAAATTCGGTATCAATAAGAAAGTTGTCCATTTTGGCATACCAAGCTCAAGGATCTTACTTAAGACCATAAAGAGATTTCTTAAGGTGGAAAACAAGGCTAGAGTCATTATAGACATAGCCAGGAGGTTGTTCCATGTAGATTTCTTCTTGCAAATCCCCATGCGAGAAGGTGTATTTGGCATCCATTTGATGGACCTTCCATTTATGTGAGGTTACAAGGGATCGAACAATGCGAATGGAATTCATTTTGGATATAAAGGAAAAGGTTTCATTATAGTCATTTCCTTCAACTTGGGAGAATCCTTTGGCAACTAACTGAGCCTTGTGTCTTTCAACACTTCCATCTGATCCATACTTAGTTCTGTCGACCCATTTACATCTAAAAAAAATTCTTCCTTTTGGAAGAGGTACAAGATCCCAAGTGTCCTTTTTCATTACAGAATGATACTCTTCATTCATTATTGTATCCCAATATGGATGACCTAAAGCTTCTACAAATGTATATGAATCATGAGTCTCTGAAACTTGAAAGAAAAGACAAGAGTCTCGTTGGAATTGTGAACGTGTATGATGTTGATCTGAAGGATCACCAACAAGATCTCCAGCTACTTCTCGTGTTGAACGGATCCATCTAGGAAGTTGTGGTGTTGGTGCAGGTTCAGGTTCAATGGACTCATTTGGAGGAAGGTGAGCAGGCAGAGGTGTATTTTCATCCTCATTGTCATCATCTGAAGAAGAAGAAACCAAAATAGGAATAGAAGAAGGCACAAATGTCGAAGACGGATTGCAAGCCGAAGAAGGAACGGACGTCGAAGATGGCTCGTAGGCCGAAGAAGTCACAAATGTTGAATTAGTCTCACAGGCCAAGAGATTTTCATCAAATTTAACAACTCTTCTAATAATAATTTTATTACAATGTGGTTGAATAAGTCTGTAACCTTTGACATATTTAGAGTAACCAACAAATATACACTTCTCACTTTTACGATGTAATGATTTCCTTTTCTCATCAAGAATGTGATCCCATGATATACTACCAAATACATGAAAGTGACATACATCTGGCTTAAGTTTATTCCATGCTTCTTCCAGTGTTATATTTTTAAGAGCCTCTGTGGGAGTGTGATTTACTATGTAATTTTCACAGTTAATGGCTTTTTCCCAATACTTTAGACTTAATCCCTTAGATTGGATCATACAATT
>CBVK0103208963.1:0-18287 GCA_900067695.1 Picea abies | reverse complement strand
TACAATTAGCCATTTCTTTTAATGTGTGGTTATTTCTCTCAACAACACCAGTTTTTTATGGTGTATATGGAACAGTGTGTTGCATTTGGATGTCATGTTCAGTGCAGTAAATTGTAAATTTTTTGTTCACATATTCACCTCCATTATGTATTCTTAACCTTTGAAATTGATGTCCAAAATGTTTTTCTGCAAGGCCCTTGTAGGCCAAGAACTTGCAAAAAAATTCACTCTTGAGTTTTAATAAGTAAACCCAAGTGCGTATGGAAAAGTCATCAATGAAAGTTGAGAAACAATTGCACCCAAAAAAAGAAGGAGAAGAAAGAGGACCACACAAGTCACTATTAACAAGTTGTAAAGGGGTTGAGGCGTGCCAAAAGGCACATTTGTAAAAATTGTCTCGATGATGTTTTCTGAGAACACAATCGACACAAACACCATCTCTACATGAAACAAGAGGAAGACCAGTCACCATATGTTGATTACATAGTTGTTTCAATGAGTGATAGTTTAGATGACCAAACCGCTCATGCCAAAGTTTGCTCAAGTCATCGCTATGAGCAACAAAAATGATGGAAAAGGTGATGACCCAAAGTTGGCAAACTTGTACAACCTGGTAATATCATCAGTAATTCCAATTGCAAGAACATGTTGAGGATCTTTTAGATCATTGATTACAACTTGGTTAGGTGAAAACTCTATAGTTTTACCTTCACCTGAATGAGTGATTTGATATATTGATAGAAAGTTGTAGGAAAGACTTAGAACATGTAATGCATCATTAAAATGACCATTATCTACCGAAATTGTTCTAGACCCTACAACACTAAGAGATCTATTATCACCAACAAATATTTTCTTGGCATTACATTCATTTAGAGCATAAAATATGGCTTTATCCTTAGCCATATGATAAGATGCTCCAGAATCAATAAGCCACTCATCAGAAGACGAAGTAGAAGTTGCATTGAAGAAGAAACTAGAAGTAGAAAGTGCATGTACATGAGAAGAAGAATAAGTAGTAGAATCTATATTGATGTTGTGCTTCTTCATCATTGCTTCTAAAGTTACCATCTTCTTATGACATTTCGACTCATCATGACCATCTTTCCCACAAAAGTTGCAATGTTTGTCAGTCTTCTTACTTTTATATTTTGCTCATTTTTCACCATTAGGAGTAGATGTTGGCAAAGAGGGTTTGGGACCCTTGTTTTGCTTGTTATTGTGGTGAGGATGTTGCTTCTTTGGATTCTTGTATTTATCTTTCTGTTGGACCACTAAGGTTTTGTTGGATGTACCTGCAGTGTTAATCAATCAAAGTTGCACAAGCTTATCTTTCTTTCGAATTAGAGAATAACAAAAGGAGTCAAGAGAGGGTTCTTTATAATCACTCCCTAGAGCTTCTCTAGTGGCATAAAAGGTAGATACAAAAATAGAATATGCATTACCGAGGTTAGAAAGAATAGCATATATGCATTGATCTTCCTTCAGATCTAATTGGCATTCGATACACAAAATTCTAAGTGTTTTGAACTTAGATAAGTAATCTTCAATGCAAGGAAAAAATTTTGGACTTAAAGTCATTAATTGATTTTCCAACTAGTGAGCTAGAATAATATTGTTCTTACCAAACACATCTTCAAGTTTTTCCCATGCTTTATTAGGGTCATCAAGTCCTTGAAGGTGAAACCTTAAATCATGAGAGATGGACATTATTATCCACATTCTTTTTCCAGTCTAGGGGGGGGGGACTCTGTAACGACACTTGAATTTATGCATGTCGCATTAGCTACAAATGGATCAGATACACCTAAGGAAATGATGCATGTAGTCGCACAAAAAATCCTTTTTATCGGAATTGATTGTAGCTTCTAAAGGTGCCCCATTTGTTGTTGTAACAGTGAGACATTTGCTTCTCTGGAGATGCACACAGTTGTAGTTTACACTGGATTTCGAAGGTATTTTTTTTAAGGATGGTTTTGTGCATGCAAAGAGGCTTGGAGGAGACCATATCCAAATTCCTTCTTTGTCATTAACGTCAAAGGGGGAGAATAGCATAAATTCCATTAATATGGTAGTTGCACAAAAGAGCCATTGATCTAGCAGTTGTGCACATTGAAAGGGGGAGCAACATTGAGTTGGAAGTTGCACATGCAAAAGGCCATTGATATGGCATTTGAGAACATTGAAAGGGGGAGTAACTTATCATAAAGGCCATTGCTTTGGCAATAATCTTTCAGAATAGAGAAGTAGACCCTTTTGGTTGCCATCAATGACAAAGGGGCAGTTTGTTTTGCATATGTTGTCATTGATGTCAAAATGATCATGGACATAGTCTTTGTTTTGCATATGTTGTCATTGATGTCAAAATGATCATGGACATAGTCAGTTATAGCGAAATAACAGACAAAGGAAGTCATGAAAGCATGAAAATAGAAGTGTGCATAAGGATCGAAGGATGAAAGGATCAACGACATAGAAAAGGATAAATGGCGCAGAAGGTATGGCACAAAGTATGGTGCATAGGCAGAGGAAGTCATGAAAGGATGAAATCAAAGTGCATGCAGAATAACAGGATGACCTACGATGCAGTTCAGAAATGAAGTGCAACGAAGTGAACTGCGACAGAACTCCTTGTTTCTGATTGTGTATTGGGTCAGAGGATGTTGGTGTTGCAGTGTGACAATGGATGTGCAATGATCACAGGTGCCTTGAGAAAGTGCAACGAATGGTGCAACAGAATGTGACGAGATGAAGGTGGTGCGACAAGCCATTGGGTAGACTGTGACAAAATGAGTGAAAGTTCAAAAGTCAAGTGAATTAGTCATCGGGGGCACTTACAGCTCGATGGGGTGATTCGGTGAGCGCACTGCAGAACAAGTGCGACAGGATGAAGACTTGTGACTTGAGTCTTGTGCTCTGGTTCTATCTATGCAATGGATGTTATGTAGACCAGAATGTGAATTGTTGTTTCATTCTTCAAGAGATTCTCTGATGATCTGGAGCTCAGTCATATGAAGATTTGGTCCATTTGATTTAGTCAAAGAATGTTCACAACATAATTGTATTGTGTCCACATACTTCATTTAGAAAAAAGTGTAACTAATAGGACTTTGATCTGGTCAATATTTGTCCACAATATAACTGTCATGCGTCCACATACTTTATTTAGACAAAATTGTAACTAAAAGGATTTTGATGTGGTCAAAGTTTGCCGACAATGCAACCGTTACACGTCCACTTACAGGAAGGTGAACTCAGGAAAAAATATTATAAATATGGATGCGCTTTGATCAAGCAGTGTGGCGAAATGAGAGGAAATAAGGTATTATAATTATTCAAAGGAACTGAATTGTAGATTTGTTAGTTCATGTTGAAGAATTTTAGTGATGTAACATTTTTTTCTGAATTAAGGGTGGCAGGGTGGTGTTGGAGTGAGTTGCATCTCACTAACGATTGTAGTCCTCATCATTTGTAACAGTTTGGTTCTTGAGAGAATTGGTTTCCTCATTATCAGCAACAAGTTGGTGCCTACAAGGATTGGTGTCCTCATTATCTATGACAGGTGGGTGCCTGTTGAGCTGAAAAATTATAATTTGTAAGTTGGTAATTGTTGAAGAACATAAAGAAAATGCTATGTGGTTTTCTCCCACATTGGGTTTCCACATAAAAATCCTGGTGTACTGTGTTTGCTGTGTTGTTTTGATTTCTACGTGTATTTTTCATTGAGTGAGCACATTTAATAACATAAACAACTGAAAGGAAAGAAAATTCAGTAAGTTGATACAATATTGATTCACCCCCCCCCCTCTTAGTATTACTGTGAGTTTCAACAAGGGGGTGGGTCCCTATCAAGTTCAATCCCTTGGAAATGTTATTTTATCGTGGTCATTGATCAGATTTGACATCATAGGATCTTGACCATTGGTCGGAGCACATAGCCATCGGAGCATTCCGGGGAACGTAAGCTAGAGAACTATGATGGGAAGACTTTGAGGAGAAATCCTGACCATCAATTGAACCCTAATAATACATTTTCTCTAATATTCCCCCCCCCACCCCAGTTGATATATAACCATGACCATTGATCTTGATGGATCTCGTTTGGAGGAGACCAGGAGGAAAGTGACATCATACTAACAAGTATGATGTCACCCTCCCATTGCACATAGGACATGTGTCAGGACCTAGAAGGATGTGTCAATGATCAGCGATGATGTGTATGCCACGTCATTCCACATGTTAGGCAACTATTGTGCCACATGGAAATGTGTTATGGCACTTTTAGGGGGTGAAAAGTGACGTGGCCTGAGTGCCACGTGTCAATCCAGGTGGCGGAGTTGGGTAGGGCTATGTGTCCTGAGTGCCAACTCGGATGCCACATAGAACTCTGTGTAAGTTAGGCTAGGAGAGGAGTGACGTCATTATGGAAAGGGATGCAAGTGAGTCCAAGGGAGGAAATGTGGTAGATCATTATTCATGGAAAGGACTAAGAATGGCCCCTATTGGTGTTATTCCTTAGGACAGGTGGCTAAATCCTAGCCTTAGGATCTATCGGTGATAGATCTTAGTCATCCATCCGAGTGGGTTGCGTTTTGGAGGAGGAAGTACCCGAACAGGAGTACTCCGAGGATTGATCAAGGAAATTGATCGAAGGGTGGTCGCAATGCATGAAAATTGTCGATCTTTCGTGGGATCCATCGACACGAGTATGAATAAAAGTGGGAAGTATGTTAACCATCGAGCAGGTTAAGGATTTCGATGAAATCATTGTTGATTTTTCTAAATGAGATGAGATTGTATATTCGAATGATGTTATTACAATTGTGAGTGTTTCATATATATATAACATATGGTGACCATCCATGAAAGGATGCATCCCTTGGATAATAAATAACTACTTATTTATTATATATATTTATACTAAACTTCTTTTCACTTTTTTTACTTTTCACATTGTGAATATCGACCATAGTTACAATTTCAAGACTTCTTCTTCACTAGGGAGGTATTCATAACATATGCAACATCAAGAGAAGCCTTTCATATGATCTAAAATAATGTCTTCCCGATGTTTTCCAAACACCAACATTCCCTCTCAACGAGGGAGACATTCTTCATCATGCCAAAGCTTGTATATGAAGCATACAAACTTCACTCTAGACTCATGACACATATCTGTCAGTCTTGGGAGATGTCTCTCCCCCACCTGAACCAAGAGGAAACTCCCTTTGCATCTCTCCCTCTGATCCAATTGAATCTCTCTGATATCAAGCTCACTCTGGGTCTGCATCTTTGAGCACTTTGAGTCCATATTATTCCTTGTCATGATCAAGGAAAGACTATGCATGGGCCCATTTATCACAAGTAAACCCTTGTGATAAATGTATCCTATCTCCATTGGTCTGCATCCCAATCTAGGAGAAGGTTTGCATGATGCTTACTAGGGACATTCACATGTGTTTATACACGTCATGTAGTTGGTATCCACAAGACTTGAGCTAGCTCATCCTACAAGGGGTGGCCAGTCCCTTAGGGATGATCAAGCTAAGTCATCTTGAACCATATTTGACACATAGAGATTTCCTCATGAAACCAATGTGTTGGTTCCTTCATCTGACCATATGAGGCATGTTAGGATGAAGTCCACATTCCCTCCTATTAGTCCATACAGGACCCTCCAGGGAGATTGTATCATGATGCTACCTCAAAAATCAACACTCCCTCTTAGCTAGGGAGTTATATTTTCATGATGTCTTCATCTAGTATTCCATTGAATGCTCTATAATCAACTAGTAGAACATGGCTACTACCATGTCATCGATAGCATGAATCATCTGTCATAATCTCTGCGATCAAGCAGCACACAACTGCTCCAAGTGATCTGGTAATCTCCATGACAATCATCTAGTAACACACAGCTACTATAATTCCATCCAATAGAACACGACTGTGTTGATCCTTAGTAGTACACAACTACTGTCCAGTGGTACACAACCACTACTAGTAGCACACATCTAGTTTCCAGTGACACACAGTCACTTCCAGTGGTACACAACCACTGTAGTAGCACACAACTACTTTCAAAAGAAACACAATCGCTGCTAGTGGTACAAAACCATTGTAGTAGAATACAACTAATGTCCATAGATGCACAATCCTGAACTTATCACTCTGAACTTATCCTTCTCTTTTGAGAAAGTTGTTGTAGATAGTACCACTTCATGTGTTCGCATGCAGTGTCCCACCCTCCATTGGGGAGACTCTTGATGCGCACCATGTACCTCTTTCCAGGTTGTGATATGTGTCACTCGAGGTCTGAAAAATACGTCAACACCTTTGAGCCACCACCTTTTCTCAACTTTCTATCCTTAGCTTGTACTATGTCGCCCCCTTCTACACTTCAATATCTCATAACCCTACGGATCTTATGGACAAAAAAACACTACTACAAACATAGCATAACAACAATCCACTTAAACTATATATTCTCACACCTAAGCTAGGATTTCATTTTTCTGGGCCCTCTCGTGAGAAAGTCAAGCTCAGTTTGGCTCTGATACCATGTTGATTTTTTCTAAATGAGATGAGATTGTATATTCAAGTGATGTTATTACAATCATGAATGTTTCATATATATAGAACATATGGTGACCATCCATAAAAGGATTCGTCCCTTGGATAATAAATAACTACTTATTTATTATATATATTTATACTAAATTTTTTTTCACTTTTTTTACTTTTCACATTATGAATATCGACCATAGTTACAATCTCAACAATCATGACCATAGATTGTTTGTTTCCCAAGATCATTCGATTGGTCGGAGGTGAGGTCTTCGGACTGGGGCCTCAGAGTGTGTGGGGAAGCTTGGATTGAACGCACTTCGATGAAGTGACTCTAATAGTATATATGGACTCTGACTAGATCGTAGTTGTTAATATAGTAGACCAATCAGACGATAACCGAGGAGACAAGTGGCAACTGCCACATCAACTGTCATGTCCACGCTACTTTAGTGCCACGTCAAGTGGAACGTGTACTAGGGTGACACGTATAACTGAGGTGGAATTGAGGGTAGAAGGCCTAGAAACTTTGGATGGATGTAACTTTTGATCCAGAGCTCGGAATTGAGCACGGTTACAGTCATTGGAAATCTCTCGATCAACAAAATTATTCTACGAGGTCTAATTGGAGAAATAAAGTATTTGGGAAAAAATGAAATTTTAACACCCCATCTTCCTAAATGAGAACTAGGGAATTGGGTGATGTTACACAAACTCATTATTTTCCTCCTCCTCATGGGGTTGGTCTCATAACAAGTGAAAATTGCATACAAGATGATTCGAGTTACCACTAGTCCATTTCACCTTTCATACTGTCTTTCTTTAAAATACTTTCCTATTGGTTATAATAAAAGTGATTGATATATCAGTCCCCATTTTAATCACCAAACCAATTAGGAGATGATTGGAATTACTTCTTTTGTTCTCTTATTATTTTATTTATTTATTTTGATGATGAATTGAAATAAAAACCCTAAAATATGAAGAATGGATGTGACAAGTCCCTCGCATTTTCCTAGAATCCAAATCTAATTTTCTTATTTAGTGGGTTTTAACATGGAAGGAAAATCAATTCCTAGAAGTGACAAGAAACTAGATGAGCAATTTCCTCCATCTTAGACTTACTAATAATCTCACCACCAATAACAGATTCCATGTTGATTACACATGACACGTGCGCAGGTTCCCTATTAAAGTATCTTTCATCTAACAAACAATTTCTTGGTTGCTAGGTTCCCTATTAAAGTATCTTTCATCTAACAAACAATTTCTTGGTTGCTTAGGACAAAACATTTTCTTCTTGTTTTCAAGATACTATGGATAACAATTGGTATGGATTGACATAAAAGAATTATTGCAATTTTTAAAAAGAATTTGGTTGCATACTAAAGTTTCTTTAGTCTAAAAAGACGATTCCTTGGTTGCTTGAGATAAAACATTTTCTTCTTGTTTTCAAGATATTATGGAGAACAATATTATAGAGAATAGTTGGTATGGATGGACATAAAGGAATTATTTCATATTTTCAAAAATATTTGGATGTGTAGTGAAGTCTCTTTCGTCTAAAAAGATGATTCCTTGGTCACTTGGGACAAAACATTTTCTTCTTGTTTTCAAGATATTATGGAGAATGGTTGGCATGGATGGAATTAAAGGAATTGCATATTTTTTAAAGAATTTGGATGTGAAGTGAAGTCTATTTCATCTAAGAAGATGATTCCATGGTTGCTTGTGACAAAAAAAAATCTTCTTGTTTTCAAGATATTATTGAGATTAATATTATGGAGCACAGTTGGCATGGATGGACATAAATGAATTATTGTAGCAATTCAAAAGAATTTTGATGCATAGTGAAATCTCATTCATCTAAAAAAATGATTCCTTGGTTCCTTAAAACAAAACATTTTCTTCTTGTTTTCAATATATTATGGAAAACAATTGGTATAGATGGACACAAATGAATTATTGTAGAATTTCAAAAGTCTTTAGATGCATAGTGACTTTCTTTCATCTAAAAAGATGATTCCTTGGTTGCTTGGGAGAAAACATTTTTTTTCTTATTTTCAAGATATCATGGAGAACGATATTATGGAAAAAAGTTGGTATGAATGGACATAAAGGCATTAATGCATCATTTTGAAAGTGTTTGAATATGTAATGAAGTCTCTTTTGTAAAAAAAATGATTCCTTATTTGTTTGGGAAAAACATTTTCTTCTTATCTTCAAGAGATTATGAAAAACAATATTATGGAGGATAGTTGTCATGGGTGGATATAAAGTAATTATTTCAACTTGTCAAAAGATGGACCCTACAATACACTTATAATAATTGATCACATTAGACTAAAACTTGTGCCTAGAATTTATTTTATAATTAAAGAAATTATTGACTTTTAATTTGCAGATCATTTATTTTACCATGGTGGAGACATATAAGGTGATTAATCTCTTACTTAAAATTTAATTTTCGTGAGGCAAGTTAAGATTGAATGTGAGTTTTCAAGAGCTAATTTATAGTTCCATCCTTATTAATGGGGTGATGTAAAGTAACTAATTTCTTTCATTGAAGAAAATTAACATTGATTTTGAGTTTGTAAAATTACTTAGTACTTACAATGGAAACATTACTAACAACAATAGGTACTTTAACAAAGAAAATTAATCTCAATCTCTCATGATAAGATAAAGGGTTTTCTAGCTCCAATCGTTAGTTCAATCATTTGAACTATCTACCTAAGGCATTTTTTCGATGGTGAGACCACAAATCACATATATTCATGGGAAGAGGGGGGATTTTGTAAGCTTATCCTTGGAAAAAACATATTGAAGTTTTACAATATTAATAAAAATTGTTTATATTTACACGATAAGGCATTCTTTTCTGAGGAAACATGAGTAGATGAGAGTTGGAAGGATCTCCACCATACATCCCTCAAGATCTCGTATGTCCATCTACCTTACATCATAGTCTTTCCTGGATATTTTTCCTCGCATTAGATTTCTAAATTCGTTACTCATCTTTCTCGTGTTTGTTGTCCATTTGTCACATGTGTATCCAATCTCGACCACATGAGGATCTTTTTATTTGACAAGTGCATCTTAGTTTGCAACTACCCATACTCAAATTAATCCTCTTATTGTGCCTTGGCCTCTAACAAGTTTGATCCAAAGATATTTCAACTATGTTCATCATGGCATTTGGATGTCCATTATCCACAATTTTCTTATTTTATTTAGCCTCTGGAATTTTTATTGCTCATGATCACTCATCATGTTTTGCATAAGCTCATGGATCATGTTTATTTGTTGAATATTTAATGTCAAAATAAAATATATTCTTCCACTGATCTTCATCAAATCCTAGAAAAGACGCTAAAACTAATAGAGTACCTTTCCACCAAGGGAAAATTGCTCAAAATGGCAATTTATTAAAGATTTTTTGGACACCTATGGGAAAGAAAAGGAAAACAAAAAATTAAATATGGCCAAATTTCCTCTAGGGGTATGAGATTTGGGAATTGCACTCAACAATATGTTTAGTAGGAGACAAAAAATTGTCTAACAAACAACCATTTAAATTCTAGATTAGAGATTAGTATTGGGTCCCTTGTATTCATGGCAGTACCTCTCATACAGTGTATGTTGTAGGCATTCTTACACTTGAAACAATTTCATCCTAAGAATGTTTCGATACATGTTTCATTGTCAATAAGACACTCTAATGAAGTTTTTCCCTCTACAGTTGCGAGCTACATACGTTAAATGGGGAAATTTTGAATTTCCTAGTTGCAATTTTGAATTGAAAATGAAATAAGAAAAAGAAAGTATTTAAATCTAAACAAAATCCACAAATTTGAAACTTCAAACTCCTTGACTTCCAAATGCTCGGAAATACATGTTTTATAAAATTTGGGAGAGACGTAATGACTATTGATTGAATCACTAGGATTATTATTAGTTGGCTCCTAGTGCAATATTTGATGATCCAAAGATGTTCATTCTTCCTTCAACTATCAATATCTCTACTCATTGATTTATTCACCCCCACACACACACAAAGAATATACATTTTTTTACAACGTCCCTTTGCATTATTAAGGGAAATTGCTAATAATAAAACTTTTATTTGTTACATTTAAGTTGGTGTCATCTTGGTAGTTGTTCTTAGTGAAAAGAACGACTTCATTCTTCGCACTTAAAAAAAAAAAAAATTGTTAAAGAGAAGAGAAAGGAATGTCAGCATAATTTAACAAAAATCTTCTTCTATCGACTAAATCCTTTAATAGTGGAGAGTGCGTTGTTGGTTTGATTTAAGACTACGAAGGTGGCATATTTTCTATTTTTTGTGTGGACAAGATAGTTGGTATGCAAGTGTTAAGCTCAATTCAAATCAAGTCAATGAAGAAGTGTATTTATTGACATATAGATTGATTTATAAGTATAATGGTTATGGCACTCACTAAAAAAATATTAGAAGTTAGATAAAAATGGCTTGGTAATCTTTCCTACAGATAGTGTGTGCTTATCCATTCAATTGCAAGAAGTTTCTTTCATTCTAGAGTTCGTTATCAACATGAACCAAAAATAATTATCGGTAGATAACCCTAAATGATGCAAAGCACTCTTTATGAAACCATGGTACTTAGGTTTCAACCTCCATATCAAATATCTTAATGTCGATAAAGAAAGATTTCATACAGATTGGTTGTCCACCATTAAAATTGTGAAGGACCGCCACTTATTATATATTTTGATTGTCCACCATTAAAATTGTGAAGGACCACCACTTATTATATATTTTTCTGTAAAGATCTGTTGGAATAACATTTTTGTCCGCCATTCAAAATCGTGAAGGACCACCACTTATTATATAATTTTTTGTAAAGATATGTCGGAATAATAAAGCTCTGGACTAATTTTCATTTTGTTACCTTTAGTAGCAGAATTCGGTGGATAGAAAACAAAGAAGCGTAGGACAACTGTTTGGCATCTTCTCTTTTCAACGCGTGGACAGATAAGGCTCTGGACTAATATTATAAGGAAGTCTCTGGACTAATATGCATTTTCTTAGCTTTCAATAGAAGAAAACAGTCGATGGACAGAGAACAAAGCGCGGAACAACTGTTTGGCATCTTCACTTTTAAACGCATGGACACAAGAAGCGACTCCACATGGTGTTGTCGGTTGTTAAGTGACAACGCATGGTGCTAAAGAGCGACGTGACTTGGGAGTGCATTTGTGTGAAGCCTGACTTGCATTTTGAACAAGGGAAGAAATTACAGTTTAAAAGAAAAACATGTATTTCTTAAGTGTGAGTGTGTATTTTTAGATGTGGAGGCTCTAACAAGATTGAATTAGGGTTTTATGCAACAATAGAAAACCTAATCTTAATCATCTATATAATCATATATTAAAAACAATGTCATCTACAACTGACTCAACCTCTTCAACTTCTTAGTCTAACACATCTACCTACTCCCTGTGTCTAATGCATCATAAGCATGGCTTTCAGTGTACAATGTCAATTGGAATTTATTTTTGACTTTATTTTCCACTCATCAAAAATTTGACTCCAGTGCTAGACATCTAATCTCCAACTGAAAATTCCCACCCCTGTCAATGATCCGATGACTGTTCCCACTCACCCATTGCACTGTTCACGGAATTTTCCCGCCATAGAGTTTCTACACTGATGGACTTTTCCCACCCTAGCGTCGCCACTTCGACATACTTACTGTGCCATATTGTTGGACCACTAATGGACTATTCCCTCCTTATCGTCTCTCCTCCAATGGATTGTTCCCTTTGGATTGTCGTGCCACTGATGGATGTGGCCTACCATAAGGTCACAATTTCGATGGTGTGCACGTCAACTCTTCGACAATATTTATGCATGATATCGTTGCACAAACAATGGATGTCATTTGTATTATGACATCCGCTTGGCGGATGAAACTTTCCTAGAAAATGCCACATGGCAGCCTTTTGTGTTGAATACATGGCAGTTATATGATTGTCATTGTTATGATGAAATTTTGGTGGATTGAATCTCTCCACATCTTCCACGTGTCAATTTTCTACATCGGATGTACGACAGATGGATATGGTCGTCGCTAGTGGGAAAAAAAGGCTTTGAAAAATATATGGAACCGGGTTCATTAGAAGTCTAACATTTATTCATCGGAAATTATGCCAAATGTAATAATGAGTGCCTATGTGATATTAGGTTGGATATCATGCATGTTGAAAGGCCAATGAGCCTAGCAATGTAAATCTTAATCACATTCAAATATATTAATAAAATGCATCATTGTTGCAGACCAAGTCAAACAAGAGAATATGAGGGGCTAGGGATTAAGGAAAGGGGCTAAGTCAACGGGGCTTAAGACCAAAAATATAATAATGTATTCCTAAGTTCTAAGTCTTAAATTATAATTTCATCCTAATTTCTCAAGTGGGAGAATGAGTTTCCAAGTGGTGGGTGAGTATTTCTTTGGGTGCCACTTGTCAAAAGAGAACATGCATATTTAAACTTGGTTTTTAGTGGAAAAATCATTCATTCCATCATTCTTGGTCATTCTTACCATTGTGTGTGGGGTACGAGATGAGGAGCCACGGTAACCTTGTTATCTTGTGAACCTTATGAATCCTAGGTGGATTTGGGTGTACAAATCTCCTTGGTTTGCCTTAGGGAAGGTTGGAGACCTGGAGGGAGAATTGTTTGGAATAAGTTTCCCTATATGTGAGGCTTGAAGGGTACCTAGAGAATCATGAGTGTAGCTAGAGTTCCTACAATGATAGTGTTTTGAGACTTCTTGGTTTCCCTATGTTGGATCCTTGGAAGGGGAGTGGGACAACCCAAGGGACCCCAGTGCATAGAAGAAGGTAAAATTCCTTGAGTTGTGCGGGATGATGGGGAATGCAATCCTATAGGTTGGAACTGCTATTAGAGTTGGTACCTTTGCCTAGCCATTGTTGTGTTTACTGCTAGACCATAGTTGGCTTAGGTAGCCTTTTCCCTGGTGGAGTCAAAGCCCTATCTCGGGGGTGAATATCTATTGAGAGTTCTAGAACAATAGTGTCTATGGATGGGCGGAATGTCTAAGGTCTACAATGAGTTGGCGATTTCATAAAAAGATAAGAGTTAATTATGTTTTATGCTTTTTATGTTGTGCAATATGTATTTTATGTGCTTAATTATGATATTGTTGTACACATTATATTTATCAATGTTATTATGTGATATGCATAAATTATGCATGGAAATTACATGTTGTTAGGACTGCATGAGTGTTCATATGCATGGAATAATATTACAGATTGGTATCAGAGCCCTATTGGGAATAATTGATAAATGATATCAAAGTTTTAATGAGCGGGGAAAAAGGAATTTTGAAATTGTGTATTGACAAAAGTTGGATTTCATGACATATGCCCAAAAGTAAGTCTAGGGTGTGTTACATCAAGACACCCATTGCTATATCCATGCACTCAACAACTTTCAAACCATGATTTCTAATGGAGGTTCCATGAACTGTGGGGGTCATTGTGAAAATGTGCACCTACAAATTGGTGATTATTCATTGAAATCCCACATGTTTTCGATTGACATGGGGGGTTGCAAAATTGCCCTGGGTGTTTAATGGTTATGCACTCTAGGCTCCATCACCATGGATTTCAAATAATTATGCATTGCTACAAGTTCCAATTCCTCATAGCAGGTTCCTGTGAGATTGTCAATTCACACCAAATGGAAAAACTCCTCAAAAAGGGTCATTCTAGCATTATTTCTCAGTTCCATGCCATTCAAGACATTAAGACTCCATCCCCAACCATTCATCCAAAAATGCAACTTATCCTCTCTAAACACCACTCAGTTTTTGAAAACCCCAAAGGCCTCCCACCTTCCCATGGTCCCCATGATCATTCCATCCCACTTAGACTTGGTAGTCTTCCAACAATGTTTAATGTTATCACCACCCATTTGCTTAGAAAAATGAAATTGAAAAAGTTTTTCAAGAATTGTTAGTTGTGGGTGTCATCCGCCCTAGTACCAACCCCTATTCATCTCCTATGGTTATGGTATTAAAAAAAGAAGGTACTTGGCACATGTGCCTTGATTTTTGGGCTCTCAATAAAATTACCACCAAAGGTAAATTTCCCAATCCTATCATTGATGACCTTTTGAATGAACTGAAGGGTGCTCAATTCTTTCCCAAACTCGATTTGTGTTTTGTCTATCACTAGATTCATATCAAGGAGGATAATATTCCCAAGACTTTGTTTCATACTTATGAATGCCATTATGAGTTCTTGGTCATGTCCTTTGGCCTATGTAATGTACCCTCCACTTTCCAAAGTCTCATGAATCACATCTTCCGACCCTTTCTCCATCATTTTGACCTTGTATTCATTGATGACATCCTCATTTATAGTAAAATTTGGCAAACCCATATTTCCCATGTGGACCAAGGCTTACACCTACTTTCGTAGCATCAACGCTTTCTCAAAAGTTCCAAATGTGACTTTGGGGCCTCTGAAGTCGAATATTTGGGCCATATTGTTGGTAAGGAGGGTGTCTGAGTAGATCCCATGAAAATCAAAGCTATGAAGGATTGGCCCCGCCCTAAAAATCTTAAAAGTTTGTCCAAAATTGTGGAAAAATTGCAACTCCGCTCACTATCCTCCTTAATAAAAATTCTTTCAGTTGGAATGCAATCATTGATAAATATGTATGAGCTTTAGAAGAGGTTATGTGTACAAGTCTAGTACTAGCTCTTCTTGACTTCACAAAGAGTTTTTTTTTGGAGTGTGACACCTCAAGGAAAGAGATTGGTGTAGTTCTCATGCAAGAAGGAAAACCCTTGGCCTTTACTAGTAAACAACTTTTTGAGCGACACTTGGAAAATCCACATATGAGAAGGAATGTTGGCTATTTTGCATGAGATGAATATCTGACGTCCTTAATTGCTTGGGAAATGCTTCCAAATTAAATTTGATCACCGTAGCCTCAAATATTTTTTGGAACATTGGATTTCATTCCCTAAGAAACAAAAGTGGTTGACCAAAATGTTTGTCTATGATTATGAGATCATTTACAAGAACGGAAAAGAGAATGTGGTAGTTGATGCAATTTCCAAGAAACATGAAGAAGAAGGGTCCTTGTTTTCATTATCCTTCATTTTAGTTGATTGGTTGAGGGAAGGTCCTCATGAATGGTTCCAAGATCCTAAAATTTCTATCCTGATCCAAAAACCACAACAAGATATTAATGCATCTCTAGGTTACACTTGGAAAAATGAGGAGCTCTTCTATAAAGGCCACCTATATTTAAGAAAATAGACCTACTTTAAATCCATGGTGCTCTCTAAACTCCATGTCTTTCCAACAACATGACATTTTGGCTTTTGTAGAGCCTATGAATGGATCAAACATTCTTTTTTTGGGAAGGCATGAAGCAGTACATACACACTTTTATGGAAGAATTCGATACTTTTCAATGCAACAAGAGAGAAACAATGAAATATCTAGGAACACTACAACATCTCCCCATCCCACCCATTATATGGATATATATCTCTATGGATTTCATCATCGGATTACCCAAATATGGAAATAAATCAGTCATCGTGGTTGTGGTTGATCGAATTTCTAAATATGCTCATTTATGTGCCCTCCAACACCCATTTAAATCTTCCACAATGGCTTAAGTTTTCATGGAAAATATCCTCAAACTACATGGAATTCCACAATCTATTGTCTCAGACCGTGATTCGACTTTCACAAGTAACTTCTGGAAAGAATTGTTCAATCTCCCAGGGCACCCAATTGCATCTCAAAATTTCTTATAGTCCCTATACTGATGGTCAAACCAAAGTTTTCAACAAGTTACTGGAAGCTCATTTGTGGTGCTTTACATCTAAACAGTAATACCAATGGGTTCAGTGGTTGCCTCTTGTTGAATGGTGGTACAATACAACTTACCATAGTGCCATTTTCATGACTCCCTTTGAGGTGGTCTATGGTAAAAATCCCCCCTCTATATTATGTTACCTTCTTGGTGTCTCCAAAGTCCAGGAGGTGGACAAAGCCCTTATAGTTCATGCTTACATTCTACACATTCTCAAAGACAATTTGGTCATGGGTCAAAATCGAATGAAGCAAAAAGATGACCAATTTCATTCCAAATGTCATTTTGCTGAAGGGGGTCAAATGTTTCTTCATCTACAACCATATAAGAAAATTTCTTTCAAAGAAAACCACTTCCGGAAGTTTTATCTAAAGTTTTATAGCCCATATACAATCATCAAGCACATTGGGTTCATGGCTTACAAATTATCCCTTCCCATTCACTCTAAGTTCCATCCAATTTTTCATGTCTCTTACTTAAAGGAAGTGATTGGATCCAAGTGCTATATTCAAACTAGTCTCCCCAAATTGGATGAATAAGGTTCAATTTGGTTGCAGCCACAATTCGTCTTGTGCCAATGCAAGCGTCCTCTCCGTCAACATACCATTCATGAAGTTTTAATACAGTAGAAGGATACACAACCCGAGGATGCCACATGGGATCCAACCACCATTTTGCAGTAATTCCCACATCTCTAGCCTTTAGGACAAGGTTTCTATTTAAGGGGGAGGGAATTTTAGGTTCCTAACCTCCCTAACCCCTCAAGTATATAGAATACTATGTATTTATATGTAATAAGGGAAATCATTAGTAAATAAGGCATATTTAATAATGTGAATAGAACTATTGTAGGAAGACTTACTAGAAGGTTCCGCCTATAGAAAGTTCCTCCTCTAGAATGTTCTTAAGAAGATAGAAGTAGTATATATAGAGCTAGAAAGAATTTTAAAACTTGTCTTGTTGAATCATTTGTAATCTGAGATCTACTTTAGTGGAGGTTTCCTCCTCAAATAGACAAGTGAATAGTGTTTTCTATTAATAAAGGTATCATATTTTGAACAATATTTCCATTTCGTACCTTACATGTAAACGTTGGATCTCATCTTCATGGTTGTAAAATCCTTGGGCATCATCCATGTCTCTAGTCCTCATATAGGAACTTAATATGTTTTTCATGTACCTCTAATTATGAAAAAATGTGCATGCAACAATTATTATTAGAATTATGCATATTGTAAAATTGTCATTAATTAAGCTACAATCCCTTATTTGCCTCGACTTTCTAATGAACAATAATAAACTAATCAAAATTCTGAGCTTTCAAATATATTCCTTTCTGAATTATCTTTCTGATGTTTGTACTTATGTCTCAATCTGATTTCTAAGCTGAAAGTTATAGCTCTCTGAAATCAATAATTTTATCCCCTTTTCCACTTGTTTCACTAGTACCCATGAATTCAAAGGTTAACTCCTATCTCTTGTAGATGAAAGTCTATCGAGAACAAAAAAAAATTATATTTTGCACTGATAGTATTCTAAATTGTGAATACACAACAACTCTTTGATTTAGGATCTACTACTTCATCCAACTACTGCATCAATCTAGATTTTGTAACTTTGTCCTTTTGCATTTCCTCCGAACTTGGAATTTTTAGCAGAAAATGGTTATCTCCCACATATTTTTGTAAATTTTTGAACTTTGATTGTATATATGTATATACTACAGTGAGGAGAGTGCATAAATAAGGGGGAGGGGAATGTAATACCCCTAGGCCAAACCCCAATTGAAATGTAATTATAGTTGTGCACA
>CBVK0103208942.1:0-13817 GCA_900067695.1 Picea abies | reverse complement strand
TTATGGCCAGACCAAAGGCCCTCGTGGGATGGGGGATAAAGAATATCTTCTTTTTCTCCAAATCCCTGGCTACAAAGGTGGTTTGGCATATTATTTCCACTTCTCACCTATGGACTTTAGTTGTGGCTCAAAAATACATCCATCCTTATTCAATCGAAGACTGGATCTGAAAACCAAACAAGGCCCATCCAATATGCTCTATAATATGGAAATCGATCATGTCAAATATTTTTCAGTCATTGGCGAAGGTCTGGAATGGAGAGTTGGAAGAGGTACAAAATTCAAAATCAGTTTGGATCCTTGGCTAGGCAACGGGAATTCTCATATTCTCCCCACCGACATCATTGAAGATTTTCATGACTCTGAGATCTTCTTCCTAAACCAATTTTATGCTACAAAGAGCAGCACCTTATGGCAACAAGCATGGAAGAGGGTGGATGAACTGGGTTTGGCACCACACTTCTCCCCTTCTTGGGAAAACTACACTCGAGCTCTTCATTCCTCCCATATTAGGATCACAAATAGGGACGATGAACTAATATGGTAAAATGTGTCTCACGGTCAATACACTCCCAAACTTGGCTATATAAACCTAAATATGGAATTGTACCAGTGGGAGCGTGAATGGTGGTGGAAAGGCCTATGGAAAATAAAGTGTCCTCAAAAAGAAAAAATCTTTATGTGGTGTGCACTAAAAAATAAAGTCCCGACCTGGGACAAGATGTATAAGAAGAAGATAGAGGGACCTGGATGGTATCTTTTATGCAGATTTGATGTTGAATCCATTTTCCATATCATGGTTCAATGTCATTTCACCAACGATATTTGGAAGGAAGCTTCTTCAATGATCTGTATAACTTGTGTCTGGGTTGGAAATTCGGTGGATGTTGCTTGGCAATCTTGGCTTCAAAGAAGAGAACATAGGAAAATAAAATCCCTGCCATTGTTGATTAGTTGGGGTGCATGGCTATCTCGGAATGCAACCATCTTTAAAAATTGACCTTTTCTACCTGAAATTATTGCAGGTCAAGCTCTTTCTATACTCTAACATTTTCGTCAGGAAAAAGCCTGTCCTATGATTTGAATTGTGCCTCCTTAACAAATTGACCAATCAAATCCATGGGATTTTTTCAATGGTGCATATCAAAATGGCAACCAAATATGTGGTGGGGGTGTTGTCTTATTCCTCAATTCACATCATTCTTTCCTAATATTCTATTGCAACCTATTTTGGAGGAAATTTTCAGATATCTGACTTTTTTCTATTCTTATGAAATCAAACATGTATATTGGGAAAGAAATATAGAGGTCGATTCTCTCTCTAAATCAGGACTACAGATCCTTTTTGGACAGTGGCATATCAAAGAAAAAAGGGCTGAATATTTATCAAAGTATTTTCATCGGCCTTTCATCGAAGATCCTCAACTTCCAACTTAGTAACTTCAAACAAGACAAAATCATATTTTGAACAAGGGTATATATGCAGGAAAATTATTGTATAATCTTTTATGTATTTATTTTTCTTATATATACAAAATATCCATAGAAGAACTACTGGACATTGTAAAATTTGTATTTATTGAGATAGAGGGGGATTTTATAACTCCCACAATTTGTCCTTCGGTCTTTTATTTATGTAGGAGTCATACTTTGATGTAAGGCACAATCTATAGTCACAGATACTTAGTTTGTATCAGATATTTTGTCAGTCTATCCCTCAACTATGAGGTGGATCAGTGCACTCAACGCATATAGTATGTAAATTTCATCTTCGGATGATACATTTACGCTTTTTTACAAGCAAAAAAAAGAATCTGCTATTAATGTATAATATTTTTATGTATGGATCCACAAAATAATGAAGGATGTGGATCATTTCATGTTCAACTAATTGAAAAACATGGATTGTCAATAAATATTAAAAATGCTTATTAGAAACATGTTATTCCACATCAAATGTTGGAAGAGAAGAGGTGTTTAAGGTCTTATAATGACAAAGGTATACCCATTTTTCAAGTTAGTATATGCTTGGTTGTAGTGAGAGTGTTTAAATCCAACTCACACATGTGTAAATTGAATTGAACGTGTATTAGGAAGAATAGGACAAGGGATAAAAGTAGTTGTAGTAGATGCAATGTGTGAAAAGAATCCTCACTTTATTTAAAAGGAATACTCACCATGTATCTCTGTGCATATCCTTGTTATGATAATAAAGTTTTGTTCTTGAGTGTTTTATGCACATTTCATGTTTTTCCATCCTCTTGATGCTTTCACAAGAAATAAATTAACAAAACTAAAAAATAACATATACAAACTATAAAGATTCAATTGAACATTTAATGGTATGTGTTACATGAATATTAACAAAGAAAATGTTGAGAAAAGAAATAAAGAATATAAGTTAAATAAATGAATCTTCAATCAAGCTATAAATTTGAGTTGAATTTAGTTAAATTATAAATGTGAAAAGTGGAATAATCTAATGGAATTTCCAAATATGGTTAAAGTTTCACTATGATTTAAGTTTCATACTTAGTGGAACTTTGTCTCAAATTGTTTCATACTTACTGAGAATTTCCCTCAAATTTTTATTTGTTCTGAATAAATCTAAATACTCAAAAAAATCTATAAAAATTCAAAATCAATCCAAGCTTCAACTTATTAAATAAATAAATGTATTGCAACTTTTACTAATAAACATTGTCACCCCCACAACATATATCTATCATGGCATGTAAACATCAAGTCATTTAAGCTTCATCACCCAACAACTTATATCTATCATGGCATGGCAAATAACGCTCAAACCATTACATACTCTAGTTTCAACAAAAAAAAATTATTAACATCGAACTTAGAGTGTTCCTCCAAATCAAGTGCTGGAAGAGAAGAGGTGCCTAAGGTTTCACAATGGTAGAGGTATGTCCACTTTTTAAGTGAGTGGATGTTGGGTTGAACTTAGAGTGTTCCTCCAAATCAAGTGTTGGAAGAGAAGAGGTGCCTGAGGTTTCACAATGGTAGAGGTATGCCCACTTTTTAAGTGAGTGGATGTTGGGTTGTAATCACTTTTTATGTTAGTGGATGTTGGGTTGTAATGAGGATGTTGGAATTCAACACCTACATGTGTAAATTAAATTGAACATGTATTAGGAATAATATAACAAGGGATGAGAGTAATTGTAAAAGATGTAATATGTGGAAAGAAATCTTAATGTATTTAAAAGACATACTCACCTTGTAGCTATGTGCATATCCTTAGTATAGGAATAAAGTATAGTAACTCTCTACATATCCTTGTTATGAAAAAAAAGTATAGTTCTTAGTATTTTATGAATATTTATTTTTATGTCCTCTTTTTAATATTTTTACAAGAAACAAATTAATAAAACTAAAAATCACATATACAAACAATAAAAATTCAATTGAACATTTAAAGATATATGTTACATGAATATTAAAAAAATGTTGAAAAAAAAATATATATATATATATTTTCACAAGAAACAAATTAATAAAACTAAAAATGGCATATACAAACAATAAAAATTCAATTGAATATTTAAATATATATGTTACATGAATATTAAAAAAATATTGAAAAAAAAATAAATAAATAATAAGTTAAACTTGAAACAAAAAATCAGCAATCCAGTTATAGTTAAAAATATTGAAAAAAATAATAATAATTTAAACTTGTAACAAAAAAATCATCAATCCAGTTATAAATTTGAGTTGAATAATATGACAAGGGATAACAGTAATTGTAGAAGATGTAATATGTGGAAAGAAGCTTTAATGTATTTAAAAAGCATATTCACCTTGTAGCTCTGTGCATATTCTTGTTATGAGAATAAAGTATAGTTCTGGAGTATTTTATGTACATTTATTTTTATGTCCTTTTTTCAATATTTATACAAAAAGTAAATTAATAATATTGAAAATCATAAATGCAAACAATAAAAATTCAATTTAACATTTAAAAATATCTTTTACATAAATATAAAAAAAAAATATTGAAAAAAAATAATAATAAATTAAATTATGTAATCTTAAATCATCAATTTAAAAATATTGAAAAAATAATAATAATAATAAATTAAAAGGTATAACTAGAAATCATCAATCTAAAAATATTGAAAAAAATAATAATAATAAAAACCAGAAATCATCAATCTAAAAATATTGAAAAAAAAAACTAAATAATAAAAACCAGAAATCAATATAGTTATAAATTTAAGTTGAAATTAATTAAATTCTAAAAATAAAAAGTGGAATAATCTAATATAATTTTTAAAGATAGTTAAAGTTCAATATATTTAAAAAATATATTCCACAATGAATGAAACTTTGCCTGAATCTGTTTCATAGTGAATAGAACTTTATAACAAATTTTAGCCCACTCTAAATACCAAAAAAAAAAAATCTATGAAATTCAATATCAATCCAAACTACTTAAATAAATAACTGGACTAAGCAAGCCTCACTAACGAAAACATTAAGACATTTAAGCTGTGTCACCCAACAACTTATATGGAGAATAATGCTCAAACCATTACATCGGCTACAAAAAGTTCTTATATTACCATCGAATCAGAGTCCTAATATTCTGAGTTTAAGAACAGCATATAAATGGCAGCAATAGTCTCAATATTAGTTCTTATATTAACATCGAACCAGAACTACCTTAATATGCCGAGCCTGGAGGGTAAGATATACATGGCAGCTATAGTTTCAACAAAAGATCGAACCAGACTAGAGCGACCATAGCCATAATATATTCCGATCTGGGTCGGGCCTGAACTGATTGAATCAAGAGTGTAACCAGCCCCATCTCCAACAGCATTACAGGTGGATGTGGGATTTCAACTTAGCATTATGACAAATCAATTGATCAATACAAAAATTGACAAACTAGCGAATTGAGTAAGGGGGACGAACACTGGCCTGGGTCGGCCATGGCAGAACATGATCCGGAGGAAGCTGCGAATTGATAGGATTGGGCGATACAGTGTACACGCAGGAATCCGAATTCGTTGGAGTCATATTGTACCCGTTGGCCCCAATAGATGCAGGCGGAGCAACGGTACCATTCCCATTGCCGTTATCTTCTTCATCGTCATGGGGAAGATTGTGATGAGCAGGGCTGGTGAACGATGCAACTATGACAATGACCGGTCCGGCTGCCCTAAGAACGCCCGCCACACTGCCTCCGAGGACCTGGCCTTGAGCTCCAGCAAGAGAAATAGACAGACCACAGGGAGAAGAAGAGGCGCCGGAGGGCGCGGTATAAGCCCCGGAAAGCGACAGTATCTCGAATCTTCCATGGAATGTGACTGTGGATCCCGTTCCGGTGGCCTGGCGGATGGTCACATTGGTCACCATTCCTCTCCCGCTCAAAACGCAGAGCCCCACCTGGCGCCTTCCGCAGAACTGAGTTAAACACTCGACAACGTCGTGGCCGCCTGCCACTTCAAGAATATGGGGTCTCATTGCATCCTCGCTGTCTCTGGTGATTACAACGGGCGGCTTCGCTTTGTTTTTGGAGCCCGGCGGACGGCCCCTTGGCTTCCTCGCCACGCCCAAGCTCAATCCAGTACATTCTCTTCTGGCAATACTGTTATTATTATTAATACATGCCCGGGACCCTGTTCTCCCTATGGCGTTGCTTGCGCTATCCTCTTCAGAGGTCTGGAATGAGGCGGAGGACCCTCCTTCCAGCCCGGCCATGGCAGAATATCTCTAGTCCACTGTAAATAATAAGCAATAAGCAATCCTTCTGTATTTTAAGAGCAGGAAGAATCCCAGTTCATTGCAGAAAGGGGTTTTGATTCGTCGGTTTATTGACCCAAACAATCAGCGAAAACTAAATACTGCACATAAGGGGAGAGAGAGGACGTTTTATTATTATATTATGATATTGAAGAAATGAATTGAGTGCAAGGCAGGTCATGGGCGGGGGTTAGCTTCAAGTGGGAGGTTGAGATCATGGGCCGGCTTTCAAGTTGACTGTGGACGAGTCGGTGGTGCTGGTGACTGGGGCCACAGACGGATAACGCGTTGATTTTGTTTGGATTTGTACTGGATAATTGCTTTTTTTTGTTTTACAAACCGGCATGGAAAGAAAACCTGTAAAACTTTCACACAGTAAATTGAGATTAAAAGGAATTTATAGTAATTTTAGATTAAGACGAATTTATTGTAAAATGAGAGGAAGATGAATCTAGTTTAATGAGTGTTTTGCCTCTATTGATTAGTACGAGGTATCTCAAATTAAAAAATTCAATTATAAAACTTTAATATTCTGATTTGAAATTTAAATGGATTTATTGAAATATGTCAATTTTAATTTTATTTATATATTAAGTATTTTAAAAATATATAGATAATTGAAAAAATTAGCTTAAATTTAAAATTGAAATGAATTTTCATTATATTATTGAATTTTTTTTTATATATATATTTTTTTTTCATTTATATTATTATTTATATTATTTTGTGACACATTGAATATTAACTTGTATTATTTTATTTGTTGTTTTAGTTTTATCACATTCATAAATAGTTTATTTTACTATGTTTTGAAATAGAAAATTTATAAAAAGACAAATATGGAAAAATGTTATAGATTCAATGAAAGTGGCATTTTCTTTATAAAATTATGTTTACTGTAAAAAAAAAAGTAGATGTCATTTATTTGAATAAGTAAATAAGTTTTATCATTTTTATATTTTGAAATAGAATATTTATAAAAAAAAATATAAAAAATTATTATAAATTCAATAAAAATAATAATTTTTTTATAAAGTTATGTTTATTATAAGAAAATAAATATCATTAATTTGAATATTAAATAAGTTTTATCATTTTTATATTAATATAATTAATTTAATAATCATTTATATAAAATATAATATATATTTTTCAAAATATATTTATATATTTTAAAACATATATATAATTTTTCAATTCAAAATAACTTTTCTTCACCTAACAAATAAAACATCACCTAACAAATCAAACATAAACAAATAAAACATCACCTAACAAATCAATCATAAAGATGAACAACTTTAAACCTGAAAAAGTGTTGATACCTACTTTGAAATCCAGAATCAAGTGCATATCTTGTTACATTGTTTTATGTATGAATAAGACAAACACTTAATTAAATATAAAGATTTTAGTAACTTATATTGTTTTACATATGAATAAGACATGTTGACAAACACTTCATTAAATAATGTAAAGGTTTTAGTAACTTAAAGTTTGTAAATAATGGATTTAATGGTTAACAACAGTGTTTTGAGGAGTTACAAGGAAGGAGATGGTGAATGGTTGTGGAGTTATAACTGGAATGCTTTGCCAAGTTTTGATGCAACATTTTATTTACAAGGAGAAGGATCATCAGAGGTTATAGGCTTCCATTAAAGCATTTAACAAATCGTTTTTTTACATAACTAAAATGCTTTGCCAGGTTTTGGTGCACTTGTTATCTACAAGGAGAGGAAAGCATAAGGAGAAGGATGCATCAGAGGTTATAGGCTTCAATTAAAGCATTTAACAAATCTTTTTTTACATAACTAAAATGCTTTACCAGGTTTTGGTGCACTTGTTATCTACAAGGAAAAGAAAGCATCATTTGTTATAAGATTCAATTAAAACTTTTACCAAACTGTTTTTTTACATAACTAGAGTGTTTTGACAAGTTTTGGTGTACTTGTTATCTATTTACCAGGTTTTGGTGCACTTGTTATCTACCAGGAGAAGAAAGCATAATTTGTTATAGGATTCAATTAAAACTTTTACCAAACTGTTTTTTAACATAACTAGAGTGCTTTGACAAGTTTTGGTGTACTTGTTATCTACAAGGAGAAGGATGCATCAGATGTTACATGCTTCAATTCAAACATTTAACAAACTGTTTTTGGATTTTGGTGCACTTGCTATCTACAAAGAGAAGGATGCATCAGATGTTACAAGCCTCAATTCAAACATTTAACAAACTGTTTTTGGACATAACTAGAGTGCTTTGCCAAGTTTTGGGGCACTTGTTATCTACAAAGAGAAGGATGCATCAGATGTCAAGGGCTTCAATTAAAGCTTTTAACAAACTGTTTTTTTGATATAACTAGAGTGCTTTGCCAAGTTTTGGTGCACTTATTATCTACAAGGAGAAAGGATGCATCAGATGTTACAGACTTCAATTCAAACGTTTAACAAACTGTTTTTGGACATAACTAGAGTGCTTTGCCAAGTTTTGGAGCACTTGTTATCTACAAGGAGAAGGATGCATCAATGTTATGGGATTCAATTAAGTCTTTTAACAAACTGTTTTCACAAAATTAAATAAATTAAGAATGAGGTAACGTTATTAATCCACACTTTGCTCAGTTTATGTTTCAGCTTTTATTTATAAAGTTTTTTTATTTGTATTCAATATAATATTCATCCCATCTTTTACTCGCCTTTTCTTGTGATTTCCTTCTTAGTGTTACAACCTTGATAAACACCAAAATTTCCCTTGCCGGGCACTGTAGATCGCACCTTGGGTCAGTCAGTACGTTGTGACACTGGCACGCATACCAATTTCTCTGTACTGAGTCTGTTTCGGTTTCAGTCGCAGTCTTCAGATGCTCAGAAATAAGGCTGTACACTGTGAAAACTTCTTAGCAATGACTCCCCGACTCTGGAAAAGTTTTCCCAGACCACATGTACTGCATTATTCTCTTTTATTTTAGCTTTATTACAAATTGCTTACTGTTATTGAACGGAGCATCTTTCCAGTCTCGTATAGGCAGAAACAGCAAACCTCATATTTCATGGGATCTGCGCTATTGCTTCATGGGAAAACTTCTCTTTTCTTTTGGATGTAGGTAAATTCAACGTAACTCATCATGATCAGAGAGAAAAGTGACGTAAAACGGATAGTGATCGCTCTCTCTCACTAGAACCGGTTTTAAAGTCTTCATAGAATCTCTCTTCAAACACGTTTTTCTCTTTCTTCGAACTTTATATCACGCCACGCTATCATTACCATTGGGTGGCAATTGTAAGGACGTGTCATGTGCCACATAGTAATCTTTCTTTATGTAGTACATTGTTGACATTGAAGATTGATTGTCTCCACATTCCGCGTTTTTTGCTGATGTGGCACAACAGCAAGTCAAAAAATAACGCAAATGAAACGGCCATGTGGTCAAAATGTTGCCGTGTTCAAGTTGCTTACAAACAGAGTGTGTTCTCACGCTATCAAGACGTTTTAATTTCCTATCCATCCGTTTGAACATGGATATCCACAACGAACGTATGATGTGGACCAACTTTCCAAATCCACGCGCTTCCTCCTTTAACTCTCATAATTTTGTTGCTTTAATGGTGTTAAAAAAATGGTTCCACTTTGTTTAGAGTGAAGTTGTGAAGACTTCATCTTTCGTTAAAGTGTAATGTGCCTCCTTAATGGCAATGAGTGGGTTATTTATGACTACCCAAAAGATATGGACCAAATCAATTATTGATGTCAAATCTTTGAATTAGAAAAAAAAACATGTAAACATTATGATAAGGTTTTTGGAATTTATGAATTCAAAACCCCACTATTAATACTTTACAGTTTATCAGAAGACATGTGGGTTCAACAAATCGGTGATGATGAGTCTCGAATTGAGTGAACATGTACAAATATAATGGATTTCCCAAGTAGAAGTAAGCGAATTATCTAGAAATGTTCAAAAGACTTACATCAACACAATTGTTGAATCTAAACCTTTCACTAAAAATAAATAAATAAAAGAAAAAAAAAAAACACTCAAACATCAAATGGAAAGCTATGACAAGGGTTGCATTTTATTATTCTTCTCCTAAGTTATCCACTACTACAATATGTTTGGATGAACTGACAAAGTGTGCCTTCTTGTCAATTACTCACAAGGTAAAACCTTAAGAAGGTTAGGCATGTGTATTTGCAATGGGAATTTGATGTATATAAATAAATATGCATACAAACAAAAAAAGCAAGGATGTTATTGTCACATTGATTTAGGTTCAAGTTTCGGTGGATGTATAGATCCCATAATGATCTAGGTTCAAATCTTGATAGGCATAGTACCACCATAATGATTTGGAATTAAGTTTCATTAGGTATAGAGCATTAATCATGTGTATGTGTTGGTTGTGTTTGATCACCCCCATATTCAAGTAAGCTTTACTCTAAAAATGCAAAAACAAGGTTTGTAGCTATCCATTGATACAAAAGAACATAACTTCATAACTATGAATTCGCATAAAGAGAATGTGCCTCCCAAATCTTTCGTTAAAGTGGAATGTGCCTCCCAAATGAAAATGAGTGGATTATTTATGACTATCCAAAAGATATACACCAATGAAACTATTGATGTCAAATCTCTTTGACTTAGGAAAAAAAAACACTTAAACATTAAACCATAAGTTATGATAAGGTTCTTAAAAAAAAACACTTAAACATTAAACCATAAGTTATGATAAGGTTCTTAGAGTTTATGAATTCAAACCCCCACCATTAACACTTTACAGGTTATCAAAAAACATGTAGGACCAATAAATCGATGACAATGAGTCTCAAATTAAGTGAACATGTACAAATATAATTGATTTCCCAAGTAGAAGTAAGTGAATTATCTAGAAATGTTCAAAAGACTTACACCAAAACAATTGTTGATATTAAACCTTTCACTAAAAATAAATAAAGAAAAAGGAAAAAAAACTAAATGGATAACTATGGAAAGGCTTGCATTTTATTATTCCTCTCCTAAGATGTTCACTACTACAATATGTTTGGATGAACCGAAAAAGTGTGGCTTTTTGTCAACTACTTAGAAGGTAAAACCTTAAGAAGGTTAGGCATGTGTATTTTCAATGGGAATTTGATGTATATAAATAAATATGCATACAAACAAAAAAAAGCAAGGATGTTATTTTCACATTGATTTAGGTTCACGTTTTAGTGGATGTATAGATCCCATAATGATCTAGGTTAAAATCGTGATAGGCATAGTACCACCATAATGACTTATAATTAAGTTTCATTAGGTATAGAGCATTAATCATGTGTAAGTGTTGGTTGTGCTTGATCACCCCCATATTCAAGTAAGCTTTAAGTCTATGAAAATGAAAAAACAAGGCTTGTAGTTATCCATTGATACAAAAAAACATAACTTCATAACTATGATTTGTCATAAAGAGAATGTGCCTCCAAAATCTTTCATTAAAGTGGAATGTGCCTCCCAAATGTAAATGAGTGGTTTATTTATGATTATCCAAAAGATATAGACCAAAGCAATTATTGATGTCAAATCTCTTTGACTTAGGGAAAAAAAACACTTAAACAGGAAACCATAAGTTATGATAAGGTTCTTAGAGTTTATGAATTCAAACCCCCACCATTAACACTTTACATGTTATCAGAAGCCATATGGGCTCAACAAATCAATGATAATGAGTCTTGAATTAAGTGAACATGTACAAATATAATGGATTTCCCAAGTAAAAGTAAGTGAATTATCTAGAAATGTTCAAAAGACTTACACCAAAACAATTGTTGATACTAAACCTTTCACTAAAAATAAATAAAGAAAAGAAAAAGAACTAAATGGATAACTATGGCAAGGCTTGCATTTTATTATTTCTCTCCTCAGATATTCACTACTACAATATGTTTGTATGAACCGACAAAGTGTGGCTTCTTGTCAACTACTTAGAAGGTAAAACCTTAAGAAGTCTAGGCATGTGTATTTGCAATGGGAATTTGATGTATATAAATAAATATGCATACAAATAAAAAAAGAAAGGATGTTATTGTCACATTGATTTAGGTTCAAGTTTCGGTGGATGTATAGATCCCATAATGATCTAGGTTCAAATCATCTTAGGCATAGTGCCACCATAATGACTTAGAATTAAGTTTCATTAGGTATAGAGCATTAATCATGTGTATGTGTTGGTTTTGTTTGATCGCCCCCATATTCAAGTAAGCTTTACTATGAAAATGCAAAAACAAGGTTTGTAGCTATCCATAGATACAAAAGAACACACCTTCATAACTATGATTTGTCACAGAGAGCTATATGATCTTGATTTTTTTTCAAGGTTGTGTTTGATAACACCCATATCAGTTCATCTTTATTATGAAAATGCAAAAACAAGGTTTGTATTTATCCATAGATACAAAAGAACACAACTTCATAACTATGATTTGTCATAGAGAGCTATATGATCTTAATTTTTTTTCACTCCATCATGATTATGATAACATATAGTTGAGGCTCATAGCTATGCATAGAATTAAAAAGTGTGCAACTTCATAACTATGATTTCTGGAGAGCTGTGAATATTATGTTTTCTTATATATGTGGATATGTATGAATCTCAATGGGCCACATTATTGTAATAAAATTCACTTTATTGTGGTAATCATCAAACTCAACCAATTCAAACAGATGATGTTCATCTTTATGTTTGTTGAGGCTTGAACACAATTCATGATTATGGAAACATATTTATTTAACCACTAGACTATAGGCTAACACATAAAGACTAAAAAACAAAGCTTTTGTTATTAAATATTACTTATTTCTAAATTACCGTTAGGGGCTTCACTAATTTAGAAGCAAGAGTAGTGATATTCCTCCACCAACATTCAATTCCCCTTGAGTGTGGAGTATGTTATGCCCCCTCATAACGTGTGCATATGTAATGGACAATGCGAGAAAGAACAAGATACCCAACCCCTTTCGTTAAAGTGTAATGTGCCTCCCCAATGGCAATGAGTGGGTTATTTATGACTACCCAAAAGATATGGACCAAATCAATTATTGAGGTCAAATATTTGACTTGGAAAAAAAACACTTAAACATTAAACTAAAAGTTATGATAAGGTTTTTGGAATTTATGAATTCAAAACCCCACCATTAACACTTTGCAGGTTATCAGAAGACATGTGGGGTCAACAAATCGGTGATGATGGGTCTCGAATTGAGTGATAATGTACAAATATAATAGATTTCTCAAGTAGAAGTAAGTGAATAGTTTAGAAATGTTGAAAAGAATTACGTCAAAACAATTGTTGATACTAAACCTTTCACTAAAAATAAATAAAATGAAAGAAAAAGAAAAAGAAAAAAAACACTCAAACATCAAATGGAAAGCTATGGCAAGGCTTTCATTTTATTATTCCTCTCCTAAGATATTCACTACTACAATATGTTTGCATGAACTCACTAAGTGTGGCTTCTTGTCAACTACTCACAAGGTAAAACCTTAAGAAGATTAAGCATGTGTATTTGCAATGAGAATTTGATGTATATAAATAAATATGCATACAAACAAAAAAAGAAAGGAGGTTATTGTCACATTGATTTAGGTTCAATTTTGTGTGGATGTATAGATCCCATAATGATCTAGGTTCAAATCTTGATGGGCATATTACTACCATAATGATTTAGAATTAAGTTTCATTAGGTATAGAGAATTAATCATGTGTATCTGTTGGTTGTGTTTGATCACCCCCATATTCAAGTAAGCTTTACTATGAAAATGAAAAAACAAGGTTTGTAGCTATCCATTGATACAAAAGAACATAACTTCATAACTATGATTTGTCATAAATAAAATGTGCCTCTCAAATCTTTCATGAAAGTGGAATGTGCCTCCCAAATGGCAATGACTGGGTTATTTACGACTATCCAAAAGATATAGACCAAAGCAATTATTTATGTCAAATCTCTTTGACTTAGGAAAAAAAACACTTAAACATTAAACCATAAGTTATGATAAGGTTCTTAGAG
>CBVK0103208879.1:0-20540 GCA_900067695.1 Picea abies | reverse complement strand
TAGCATAATCCAAGATCACTAAGAAATACACAATCACAAGAGACACAACATTTATCCTGGGAAACCCTCTAGGTGAAGAAAACCCAACAAAACTTCCTTAATATAGATAGCCAATACAATGCCAAAAGATCTCTTATGCTAATACAAAAAGTCCTATCCTAAATATGTACCACTCTCTCTCTCCTTTTCCGGTAATAGATCAGAACTTGTCTCTCAAACTGAGCAAGTGAGTTATGTCCAAGTGAGGCGCTAGCCTCCTTTATTTATACAAGTCTAGCACGTATGAAGTGTCACTTCACTGGAAATGCCGACTTCTCCAACTGGGTGGGTAAACCCACCTTTATTATATTTTTGGGTCTCTTTATTAACTGTTGGGGTCGACTTCTTATTCTGCCTATTATAATTGTCTTTTGACCAATCCGCAAAAGGGGATTTGGTCCTATTACAATAACTGACATGATTAATCCACAATGGGGATTGATCTTATGAATAATATCAATAATAATAAGAATACTCTTTGCAGTTACAATATTTCAACACAAACTTTATCTTGGACAAAGACTTCATCAAAATATCTGGAGTCTGCTCATTAGTGGAGAACCACTTCTCCCCTCTGGATTTTATCACAGATAAAATAATGCTTGATATCAATGTGCTTTGACCTGTCATGGAACACCACGTTCTCTAAGAGCTTCACACAGCTTTGATTATCACAATATATCACAGTCGAATCCAACACCTGATCAAACAGTCCAAAAACTAGCTTATGGAGCCACACTTCTTCCGTACAAGCATCAAAAGCTGCAATATATTATGCTTCTACATTGCTGAGTGCAACATGATTCTATTTTATGCTAGCCCATGATATCATAGTAGATCCCATACTAAAACACATACCAAAAATACTCTTTCTTTCATCTACACTCCCTTCCCAATCTAAATCAGTATATCCATGCAGTTGTACATCACTATTTGAGGCATATCTCAAACCATAAATTATCGTCCCACGAAGATATCTCAAGATATGCTTTGCAACTATCCAATGCTCTTGTCTAGGTTCCACCTAGAACTAGCTCAATGTGTTCACAATAAAGAAAATGTTTGACCGAGTATTCACCAAATACATTAATGAGCCAATCAACTGCCAGTACAAGGACGAGTCTATTGGATCATAATCAGAGTCTCTCAACTTTGTCATATCTGTCACCATGGGATTTGTCATGGATTTGTAATCCATCATCCCAAACTTCTGAAGAATATTTACAATATACTTCCCTTATCCTATGAAGACTTCACCACCCTTCTGCCACACTTCTAATCCAAAATAGTAGTGCATGAGACCAAGATCCTTCATATAAAATTCAGTGTCTAGCCCCTTCTTACACTGAATAATGAGAGGCTCTGTGCCTGTTAGGAACAAATCATCAACATATAACAGTAGAATCACAGGTGCATTATTCACAACTTTGTAATAGATATTTGGATCAACATTACTCTTGGAAAATCTAAGTCTTGTCAGGTAGTTATTAATACGTGCATGCTAAGCTCTTGGAGCTTGCTTGAGTCCATACAAGGCCTTCTTCAATATGCATACATGGGTTTCTCTCGGGTGTACCTCAAAACCTTGAGGTTTCTCTATGTATACCTCTTCCTCAATCACTCCATTGAGAAAGGCGGTCTTTGCATCCATCTGATGTAAAGTCCAACCCATTAATGCTACTACATATATGATCTCTCTAATAGATGTATATATGGAAACCAGAGAAAACATCTCATCATAATCTTCTCCCTCCTGCTGAGAGAATCCTCTAGCCACAAATCTCACCTTGTATTTAGCGATACTTCTATCCACTGCATGTTTTATCTTGTAAATCCATTTAGGCGCAATTTTCATACATCATTTTTCATGATTGATATTCTTCCATTACAACTTCCTTCTATTCTTTCTTCTTGACTACTTCTTCAAAGGTGGAGGGTTTTGTAACTGGAATATGGTTTTGACTTCTTTCTTTCTCTGAAAGTTCTATTTGGAGCACCATACTCCTCTACATGATCTCACAAGATCAAGTTGGTCTTCTCTTCTTAGTCTTATCTTGGTGTAGATATATGTGGTTCTTTGAAATATTTGTCGCATCATCCAACTTATCTTTCTAATCTTAAACTAGACATGATCTTCACAAGAAGAGATTAGAAACTGGATCAGAAGGTTCAATGATTAAAACAAGCTAGAAAATCTGAAATTTCAACTTTAATCACAAAGTCAATTTGATTAGAAGTCAACATTTGACTTTGAATTTGACCAATCAACCTTTGAATTTGATAAAAAAATCAAACCTGACGTTTTTTCTAACTGAGGGTGTTAAGAGGTGCGCTAGGATAGGGTGCACTAGGATGTCAAAGAAATATGACAATCACTTCAATTTATGTGCCCGAACAAATGGGTTAGGGTTTTTTGTCGCTACAAAACTTGACTGCAACTAGTGCTATAACGAGCTTGACAACGAACTTCCAATTATATCTTCCAGTGGTTATACTGTCTGAAGATAGTGTAGGCCCATAACCTGTTAAAATAATTGTTGTGCTCATTTTCACCATAGACAATATCTCTATTGTCACCCATCCATAGAAACGAAGCTAACCCCGAGCACCTTAACCTTTGATAGAATTATTCCAAAAAGCCATACTAGAACCATCAGATAAACCCTAGTTGCTAACTGTAGCAAAAACTCAAGATAAGTAGAGGGCTACTTCTCCAAGGGTAGTGAACAAGAGAGAGAGTCTCCATATCCACAGAACAAGTACCATACATAATTACAGCAGTTGCAACTGCACTACTCTCTCAAACTTGCGCCATACTTAGCAATAATATCACTAAGAGTATTACAAAGAATATCACTAGGAGTTTCACCAAGAATATCACCTAGAGAGAGACCAAGACCAAGAGATGACTATACACCCTTATTCCTCCTTGCACAAGTAGTTGCAACTGCAACTGCAATTCTCCACAAGACTTGCACTCTAACTAGGTGTACAAATGAGATAAAACATCCTCTACTTATATTAATCTATCTAGTGAATTTTCTGGCTGGGATGACTTGGCTTTCTGGTAATTATATTTTCTGTTTATCATTTTCCTGTTGAGCCGACTTGTCTTTCTGGAAGATAATATTCTAATATTATTTATTCTTCTAGGTCGACTTGTCTTATAGGGTTTTCAAACATCTATTTAGGGTTTACCTTGCTTCCAGAATATTCCATTCTATTCAAAGGTTACACATGGAGGTTAATACCTCTCGTAGCTACCGTAACATCAATAGGGTCCACAGTATTGGTTATCTTGTAACTTTTGTGGCCAATTCTAAAACTTAAGAAATATATCTGGTAGTGAATTTGAAACAAAGTTAACTGGTTCTCCCATGCAAGTCACCATTTGTTGTGAGAACACAACATCCCCACATAAACTATTAGTTTTTGTGGGGACCCACACTACCAAAATTTGGCAAGGCACTACTCTTTACCTACTTGAATATTTATTTACAAGCTTAATGTTTTCATATGGTCACTGAAGCCAGAGTGAAGAAAATTTCCATTAATCTTCAATTTTATCTTTTCAGACCATTCATACATTACTCCGCAAGCTCCAAACCCTTTTCCAAAGTGAACTAGTAGCAACTGCAAAGCTTCTTCCCCCCGTTTTTTCAATTCATATGACCTTTATCTTTGTCTTTTCATCATCTCTTTACTTCCCACTCTTCAACACTCTTGAAACTAGAATCTCGACGACGACTCCTTTACAACGTCATCGTCGGGGGGAAAAGCGGTCGAAATTAATATTTCATGAGTCTTCCTTGAATCTAGCGATGAAGCACCAATTTTTTTAAAAGCCATGTCATCGTCCAAAAGGCACAAAAGGATTGGTCCCTAAGCCCGCGTTAACATGATTCTTTATTTTACCATACTTGGGACCCATTTTCCCCATCACTTCATGGTATCACCTTTATGCCCACACGTGGCGAGCTCCCACTCACTGGTTCTTTTCAAAAAAACCTTTTCATCGTTGGTAAATACTTTGGGTATGATTTTGTTCTTTCCCTTGCAAATGTTGACGACCGAACCTTAATATCATCCCACGGTTGAGATCTGTCTAGCAATCGTTGACTACATCGTAGCCCTTAAAACTACACTTCCCCGTGACGTGGCCCACACGACTATTTTAAACTAATACCATAACGATAAAGGAGAGGAATTATTTTAAGTTATTGGATTAATACGTTTTGTAAGGTAATTGCAAACCTTTATCACTTTCCTCGAAGGTAGTGACAAACTTAAAGGTGTCATCCTCAGAATATTTATCTACAATCTTTATCAAATAGGCTTTGTCCTTTTAAAATTTTGACAACGATGGCACATCGATGATTCCTTCCTCCTACCAGTTCCACTCCTATGACGTTACAATCAACAGTCATAATCTCTGGACTTTCTATGAAAACACTTATGGCACTACATATGACTCTGACCAAGTTGGATTTGTAACACATTTTTTTCATTAATTGCACAAGAATTTGGAGGGAATTTGGGAAACATTAAAACATTGTGGGAACTTAATTTACATTACTAGTTTGTATTACCACCAAGAAGCGTAGACGTTATTGTTGCAAAATTCATGTCAATTGCTTTGTCGATTATTATCTCTGGTTTACATGTGAGTGTTTCCTAAGGAAATTTAGTAAACTTCTACCTGTACCATTGTGATAGTGCGCTAATCTGTTTTAATTGTATGGTTTATGTAGGTGAAAAAATGTCTCGGATGGTAACTAGAAAAGGGAAACTCCAAATACTCATCGCGCCTATCCCTGCTACATCTCCATATTCTCTCAATATCTCCAATAAAAACAACCATGATGGGATGTTACACATTATTTTGGTCACCTCAATGATAACCTGAAAACATGTGTTCATGTTCCCTAAAAATATTAAAATAGACTTTCTCCATGGTAAAAGTGATTAGATTTCCTCTGCCAAAAATCATATGAAGGAAGGTCATCGCACCCTGCTCTATTCATGGGGTGCGACAATGCCTGATTGTCACATCCTGCACTATACCTGTACTGCGACGTCATCGCATGCTGCTATATACATAGGGTGTGACGATGCTTGATCGTCGCATCCTGCACTATACCTGGACTGCGACGTCATCGCATGCTGCTATATACACAGGGTGTGACGATGCTTAAAGCTTGGGAAAAGTCAAAGTTAGCGAATGTTCTATAAGGGGATCTTCTAGAAGATGAGGTGGCCTCCAATCGGTTTGGATATTACTCGCTTCTCTGATTTGGTGGGATTATCCTAATCTCCTCATCCATCTCTCTTTCACACTATATAAAGAGGGATATCTCATGGAAAAGGCTAAGGTTTAATAGGCTAATAATTGTATGGAGAGTTCTACTTTAGATTATGCTTGAGAGCTTTTCTTTAGTTCATCAAGTCAGATTGTGGATCTTCTTCATTCAAGGCATTGGAGCAAAGGAGTGTGTGTTGAAGAAAAGAGCCATCGAAAGGGGACCTTGCAACATCAAGGCATAGGTTGTATTCTCCACTTTCTATTCACTTAATATAGTAATGCATTTCTTCCCTATATAAGAATATTGTCTTCTATTGTATAATTCCTTGATCATATACATAGGCCTCATTAGAATACATGCATCTTTGTTTTCCCTCTTTGTTGGTTTGTGGTTCTTAGACAAGCTTATTATTCTGCAAACTCAAGGAAGGAGTTACAAAGACGCCACTACCAAGGAAAAGCATCATTTAAAAGGTACATCACTTGTAACTCATTAAACTAGTTCACATGATGATGAAGTTTAAAGCGAAGTGTGCATTATGTTTTGTTTTGTTCTAGTTTCCAGTGGGATCTAGGGAGATCTGTTTATGTCCTCATTTACTGATTAATCAATTAACATGGGATGGAAAATTACTTCATCTATTACGTGATCTTTGACATGTTCCAAAATGAAATATTCCCACCTGATGATGCATATAGTGATGAATACAAAAATATCCTCAAAAGAAACATCCACACAATAATTGCTCACCTAAAACTCTTTCCTTACAATGATGCTTCAAGGTGGTGTTTTTCACATTTACATAAATAGACAGGGTTTATAGTCAACGCTTCGGACCTCCCAATTTCCTCGCTTAATACATAAGACGTCAAGGTTTGGTATAAGACCCCAGAACCCACTATTGCATTAGAAAAATCATTCTTGGACAAGTTCGAGATTGATCACTAGGACTTTGAAACCCTGATATAATATTGTTTCATAGATGAAGAATGGCCATAAAAAAAGGGAGAAATAAATATCATGACATAGTATTTAAAAAGCACTTATACAATTCTGAATTTGATGATTTGTAGACTCTATGGTGAAGAAAACAATACCCCCTTCAAGATGGAATGGTTTCCTATGGCTTATATGGTGGTTAAAACAAACAAATATTTTAAATGGGATAACATCCTACCGTTCAACATCGCAAATTGAGTTCTGGACCCTAAAGGTATGAAAAATCCTGGTTTTTACATGTAATCCTATCTTATAGATGTTATTTTTGTGACCAATTGTTTCCTTACCTTTAATTGGGATTGGATCCCAGATCAAAGCCTTGTCCATGTGTTTTGTTCTAAATTATGGAAGGATAAATGCAAAGAGCATTTTTATGATATTTGTGACCCTTTTCTCACTCCCTCACACAAGGACATCTTTGGTTCTTACCCACATAGGATATCCCCAAGAGCTATCAAATACCTAAAAGGAATCGGGGACTAGTACATGAAGAAGTATTATACTTATGTTAGGATATTCAGGGCATGGGACCAGTACATTTGTTACCCAAATATGTACCCACTAAACTAATGGAGAGAAAGATAACCTCTCAGACAATAGAAAAGGGAGCTACTGCTTATTTATCAGAGAAAAACAAAAGGTATTGGCCCCTTTTTCCTCTTCAAATAGGTCTGTTTTCTTTGCAGAATAAGAAACAGGATGAAAAGGAGCCTGGAATCCTAAACGAATTGTCTCTGTGTTCGGGAACCAAAAGCTCATGATACCCAAAATGTAGTATCTGAACATATGAGGGTCGTTAAATTGGCACCACATATTGTGCATCAATCCAATTTTGTAGAGGATATTTTTTTGGGGTGTTATCCATAATTTTGGTCGTCATGATGATGTATTGAGGATGGTGTACTCAGGCTCTCTATTAGAACTTTCTCCTGAGAAAAGTTACCTTCATCTCTTTCCAGAAATCACAGTTTTGAGGAAGGTTCGCAGGCTGCCAATACATTTTCCTGCGAGAATGCATGATTCTCGCAGGCTGTCTTAAGCTAGGGTGCGAGAAGTTTGCATTGTGTCTAACTACTAGGGTGCGAACTCTTTCTAATGAAGGGAAAAAAATGAATTCTCGAACCTTCTAGAAGGATGAGATGGCATTCGAATGGTTATCTAAGTACTAGCTTTCTTGATATTTTGGGATCATTCCTATCCAAGTAACAAATTCATTCTCTCTTATAAATTGAGTGGATTCTCATGGAAAAGGTTAGAAGCAAACAAGCAAGAGAGACATTAGAGAATTAGTGAAATATTGTGTGAAGGACTGAAGCTACAACAACTAGAGAACTCCAGCAAGGTTATCAAAGGTGGTTGATCTTCTTGATACTAGTGAGCAAGTGTGTGTGTCAGAGCTAAGGGTCATCGAAAGGAGGCTTGCAACATCAAGGCTCAGGTTGTAAGTTTTGCTTTCTATCAATATAATACAGTAATGTGTCCCTTTCCCATAAAGTTGATTGTACTTTATTGCATAACTCCTTGATCATATGCATAGATTAATTGTTGAATAGAATGTGTTTGCTTCACTTCGATTGGTTTGTATTGTCTTGATCGTGACTGTACGAGATCATTGGAGCGAAGTAGGAGCAACAAAGATCAAAGGAAACGCTTTTAAGGTATGTTCTTTAATCGTGCCTCTTAGTATATTCAATAATTAAAATCTAGGGAAAGAGTATCATTCTGTCCTGTTTTGTTCTAGATCCAGGTGGATCTAGGGAGATCGGTTTGTGTCCGCACCTACGGATTTATCCAATAACAAAATTGACGACTCCACTAGGGATCGAAGCCCCTGACAAGTTGTTCGAGGAGCAGCGTGAAATGGTATCAGAGTCAAAGAACTTCATTTCGAAATAACTTCATTTCTTCCACCAATCTAATAGCCAGTCTAGTTCAGGAAACATAACAAAAGGCACAGAAAATTTGATCATACATTAGTAATATCTGTACCGGTTTGTCCATAAACAAACATTATACCACATGGCTTTATATTGGAAATAATTAATTTCAAATAATCTTGCATGTGGATCTTGATTCGGCCATGACTGTAATGTCCTCATTCTGTTAATTTGGAAGAAATTTCAGGCTGGAGTTTGCTGCCATGTTTGAGTTTCTTGGCAGAACCAGTTTCTGTTGGCAGATATGGTTCTTGTAAGATCTCCCATTTCTACTAGCTTCTGTCTGGATGCAATAGTAGATGCCTGATGTATTTGTCCTATTACATGTTGCAGTGGCATGGCATGAATACTAGTATTCCTGGAAAATCCTGGTAGCCCAAATTCTACTCCTTCTGAACATCTTAATTGCCATTGAGGAACCCAATGTTCTTTGTAAATTTCCCAATCTGTATTTTCATCCAAATATTCAGTGGATGGAGTATTCATGTAATCATCCCAAGTGTTTATAATCACCATACTCTTAGAACAATAAGCAATTTGAGCATGAGATTCAGATATGAAAGGCAGTTCTATTCTCTTGGGTGGATGACCTTCAATACTGGGCAGAGTGATAAAATATATCGGTTCACCTGTAGAACTTTGATAAGAACCATGGGGTTCTACTGCAGAGAGAAATGGTGTGCCAAGGATACATTCTACTGGTAGTTCTGTTATCAAATATTTCATTCCTAAGGTGTATTCATCAAATAACAGGATGCCTTTAGGAATCTCAAAATTCATATCAGTATTTACATTTCCCAGTCCTATAGCAGAGTAATTACTGGGAATCCAATATTTTGTAGGAATCAAGTCTTTATGCACTAGATTCATGTCTGAACCAGTATCTAAAAGTGCATTTAAATTAAAGATTTCACCATTTATCTCTAACTTGATTCTTACCTGGTATTTTTGGAATTTGATGGGCATGATTTTCATGGCAGTTAGCCCTTGGAGATGGGTTGTTGTTTGCCTATGTACAACTGATTTTGGACTCTCAAAAGGGGCATCTTCTAATGGAGGAGGTATTGAGTCCAATATTTCTCTAATTTCTTTGATCTCTTGTCTAGCCCAAGAATCAATTTTGAAGCTATATTCAGTTTCTTCTTCCATTTTTCTGATTTTTCCTTTTAACTCAGAAACTTCTTTCTTCAGGAGAAGTACTTCTTTGGCTAGATCTGTCACAGAAGCATTTTGCAATTTTGCCTCTCTGTTATATTTGATAAAATTCTTAGTATTTCTATCATAAGAGGCATCAATGAACAAAGGTTCTCTTTTAGAAGATCCAATAGCTTTGTTCCTTTGTTCAGTTTTAACAGTTTTCACAAAAGTTTCAAGAAGCGAATCCTTCATTTCTCCTTCAGGCAAGGCTTTGATCTGAGCCAGCATTTGAGCTTCTTGATCTCCTGTGTTGTGAAACATACAGACTTTAATTTTTCTTTTAACTTCTGGTTCTGATTCAGATTCAGAACTGTCTGTATTACTTTGGCAAGAACATAAATTTGGATTTCTGCAATTGCAATCTTGGTTAATTAATATTTCTTCTTATGAGCTATAATCAAACTCATAAGTGCTATCAGATTCTGTGCAACATCCTTCTTGAAGAAGATGGACCTCTTCTCTTTTAGGAAAGGGATGGTAAGGACACTGGTTTGTTTCATGATCATTGGCTTCACATCTATTGCAATGCATTCTTAGAGCCAACTGTTTCTTTTCTTGTGCCTCTTTAGCCTTTTGTTTGGAAAACTTTCCTTTAGATTTTCTAGGGGCTATATTATCTGGACAGTTATGTGCTATGTGTCCAGATTTCCCACATATCCAACATTGAATCTGTTGTTTAGCCTGATAGGAATGGGATTTCAGTTTTATGTCCTCAGGCTCATAATAGTGGGTTCTAGGCCTGTATCTATATTTATATTTGCCCTTTTTCTTTTCTTTCATAATTTCCCTTTTCTTTTTCCTTTTCTTTCTTACTGGATCTATGATGTACATGCCATACTTTTCACAGATGGATTTTTGGTTAGGGAGATAGGACAACTTGGATACAGAATTTTGGACTTTCATATTTACACATAATCCAATCAAAGCCTTAGTGATTAAAGAATAGATTTCCCCCCATGTATACATTTCATAAGGAAGTTTGAATACATCCCGCATTTTCAAATATTCCACAAACTTACTTGGTATGGCTGCCAAGTATACTTGTTTCCACATAAGATTTTGGCTATCCTGAACCTCAAAAATTCTCTGAGTCCAATCTTTATGGAACTCTTCATATTCAGACATTTTCCTGCATTAATCATTTTCATGAGAATCAGCTCATGTTTATCAGCTAATTCAGACTCAGTTCCACACCAGTGCTCAATTATTGCAGTGGTTAGAGCACCAATCATATTATTGTGGGGAGTTCCATCAGTATGATATACAATGTCCCCTTGTTCATCTTTGAGAACCTCAGCTTCAATTTTGGCAATCATAATAGGAGAAGAAATAACTTCCCACCATTTTCTGAGAGTGCCTGTAAAACATTGGATGATGGATTTTAATGCCTCTACTTCTGTTTTCCCTTTCATGCACATGATTTTGTAAGAGACATACATTATGTCTATCATTTGTCTAATTTGGGATACAGACAAGCTGTCAATGTTCCATTCTTGGAACCAATCCTCAGCAAATGTTTGTGACTCAGGCAATCTTCCCTTACCTATTAGATCTGGGGCTGAAGGTCTACTGGTATGATGTGGAAGGTTTTCATATGCAGGATTTTGGATAGTGACCAGAGAATGATGTTCTCTTGAGGATGTTTCTGGTTTATCTTCTTCTGGAGGAAAATGGCGAGGGAATCTTTTTTGGATTACTGTCTCAGATGGCTTATATACAGGAGACAGTATTGAAATAGAAGGGTTTGGAAGGATGAATGGATCAGGGATAGGTTTACCAGGATTGCTATCCTTCTGTCTAATTTCAGTCAATGTCTTTCCCATCTTAGAGAAAGATTGTCCTAATCCTTCCATGAGTTCTTCATGATTTCTTAGGGACTCTCTAGATTTGCAGGATATTTCACATAGAGCAGAGTCCATTTTATCCTTTACATCTATGACCTTTTCTTGGATTTGGTTGACAGAATGTACAATAGTGTTTGTAGACACTTGTAAATCTACAATCTGTCCTTTTTAGGCATAGTCATTGGTCACAAAAGCATGGGTGGCCATTCCTCTTAAGGCAGTATTAGTCCAGTTAATTTGTTCTGACACAGACTGGACTCTCTTGTCAATTCCTGAAAGCTTAATAGCTTCCTTAGAAAGCAGTAAAGGAAGTACTTTTACTTGTCGATTGTTGTATTCAAGGACAATGCCCTTGAAGGGAGAAAAAGTAGAGTTTGATTCTACAGTTTGTCCTTCAATACTTTTCCACTTATGTTTGGGAGGATTTTCAGAACTTTCTCCCATCATCTGAACTATAGCCTTTTGATTTAATTTCTTCCATTCAAAGAAAGAAATCCATGAATTATTGTCAGATATGTCTTTCCGTGAAATGGTATCAGAGCCAAAGAACTTCATTTCAAGCCGGGTATGATATCAGAACTTCATTCTGATAAAAGCTATTCGTTCTGTTTTTCTGTGTGAGATATATATTCTGTGTGTGATTTTAGAATCCTGTACCAAGAGTTACTAGTTTCTTCCTGAGTAGTCGACCAAGAGTCTGTCTAATCTTCTTTAGGGAAGACACAAGACTAAATGCCCTGCTTTTCTGTGCAGTCATAGTAATTTCTACTACTATGGATTCTCCCTCAGTCTCTTTCAGAGAAATTAAGAACGTTGAAGATCAAAGTACTACTGAAACAGACTCTGTAAATAGTTTAGAATCCATGTTTGCATATAATAGATCTCAAAGCATCAATCATGCTAGTATATAAGAAGTTGAAACTCAGCCCCAAGCGACTTGGAAATTACCCCCCATTTCTCCCAACCAAGTATATCAAGTTCTGAGTATGTTCCATCTTAAGGTTGTGTCTAGGGTAATTGTTAAAGAATTTGTAAGTAGAATACAACAAAACAGTGATGTTAGTCAAACGATCTCATTGATAAATACTAAAGAGATCTAGAATGAAGCCAAGAAATATAAGACAAATTATCTTCATTTTGGTTGTATCAGAGTTGGGATCAGCCCACTGGTCCATAAAGGAATTGATGCATATGTCTTATGCACAGTAAGAGACATGACTCATAACAAATTCACTGATTCCTTAATCGGTGGAATTGTTGCCCCTCTCTCAAATGGACCAATATATTTTGACTGCTATCCAAATTTCTCTGCTTACACCTTTGATGAAAATATTGGAGATATTCTGAAACTCCAAATTAGAACAACTGGATTTGATATGTGTCCAACCAGGACCAATATATCCATCCAAACTAGGGGATGCTTTAGGCATATGAATACTCTTTTCCCTGCAGTTCTGCATACCCCTAGCAAAACATCTCAATTTGGGCAGTTGGGTAGGATCATCAACAACCAGTAAAAGGGATAAATCGACTAAGCTACAGGTTGAGGTAGATATTTTATGCATTTTACTACTGGTCTATTGTCATTATATTGTTGTTGATTATTATGTTGTTATATCGTTAGTATGTTGTTGTTATTATTTCGTTGTTGATTATCATGTTGTTGTCCATTATTATGTTGTAAAGGAATATCAAGAAAGGAAAACAGTGAACTAAAAAATAAAATTGAGGTCTTACACTCTGAGAGTATGATCTAGAGTTGCACCCTGGGCCTATTTACATCATTGATAGGTGACCTTGCGCTCAACATATGGAAAACGATCATTGGTTGTTGATTGGTCAGTTTCTCTTGTGTTCGACGTCAACAACCATTATCACACATAGGGATTCGTGCAGTACATTAGTTTCCATTTGACCCCATTGGTGGATTTCTCATCTTTGTCAGTAGTCTTCATTATAGGCTACTATTCAAAGAGTCTTTGTCGTGTGTTATTCCATCTGGTACATGCCCGATTTGTACCTTGGTTTGGTCCTTTCAATCTTTTCATTTGAGTTCTTCCAAATTTTTGTCCTTTTTCTACTCCTCGTGTTGGATGATGAGGGATGCCTTAATTCCCTCCTTCCAACGATTCTCTTCCTGTAGAAACACATCTTTCTCTGGGACAAGGATCATTTTTAGTACCTTGGGGATTACATACATCAGTGGTAGGATCCCTCACTATTGACAATGGGAATACATCAATGCCCCCTAATTGATAGACTCTATCAAGTGTTGGACATTGGATCCTCTATTCACACTCGTCATATTGTACTAGGTACCTTGACACCCATTATCATCATTGGTGGGTGGTCTCACATTTGTTAACAGTGTACATCAATGATCGGTAATGAAACGATGTTTCACTGTGTTCGACTTCAACACATTTATTCACATAGTTTAGACTCGTACCAGAACAGGTTGTTTTGAAGACCTGGGTGAAGTATGAGCATCACATCTTTTTTACACCTACCCGACCTGTCTTAATTGTACCACCCTCAGTGACATCGGTACTTGCAAAGGACCAATTTGTTCACTTCATTGGCTCCAGATATCCTCTGATTTGATTTTGAGACATAACTCCATTGTGTATCCATTCGCGGATATGATCTGCATTTGCATGGATCCACTATGTATTTCTCTTGTGTCCATGATTGCTACTTTTATATATCACATGGATCCAATCTATACATTTTTTGTGGCCATGGACATCATTTATCCTTCTATACTCCATGGATCTACAATGTACTTGATTTGGTGGTCATGCTTTTATTTGAGCATGGATATGCCCGACTCAGGAAGATAATAATCTTACTTGATTTCTATCGTAGATTCCATTCTTTGATCAATTGTCTGGGTAATTTCATGTGAACTTACTTCAGTGCATTCTTGCCACTTAGAGTTATAATGTATTTTGGCCATCAGTTTCTCTTTTGACCTCACACATTAAGGGGCATTTGTTATAGCACAAATTGTCACCCTTGATTGAATTTGTGAGTTGGTCTAGCCCATTCCTCAACTTGCAAACCTTAATCCCACTCTCCTTCATCAAAATCATCTTAAAAACAATATCTTTGTTGATGTACGCTATTCATCCACTACACTGCTTTCTAGTGTGCAAATCATGTACACCCCATTTTTGTTTAAAATAAAAAAATATTTTGTATCTTTGGACATGGTTTAAATTTCATGTACACAGTGGAATGTAACCATCTCAACCTATTTATGATGGCATATAAGCACCTATGGGGGTGTAGATGAGAGAGCCAACCTTGCTACAAGAACATGTTGTAAGTTTGCAAGCTTCCTTATTCCTGGAATATGTATCCCTTGACATGTTGTTGATTATAGAAATGTTGACACTTTAAGAGTTGGGTTGACTTTGTTATAGTTGTAGCTTTGCAGGGTTGTAAAGTTGTATATTGCATAGATCAAAAAGAGACTAGTTTATCAATCACTCTTATCTGTCCTTCCCTTGGATAATAAATAATATGAAATTGAATAGTCCTATATCTTGAATGATGAATAATGTAGTATCCAATTAACATAGAAGAAGATACACTAGGAATAATTGGTAGCCTATTGCTAACTAGCCTCCGTGGTAGATAATTTTCTTCTATTTTATCTACACATGAGAGGAACAAGTAGTACATAAAGATTTTTTCCATTAAATCATACAATTGGTAGCTTGAATTGGTAGCGTGAGTGGTGGATAATTTTCTTCTATTTTATCTACACATGAGAGGAACAAGAAGTACATAAAGCTTTTTTCCATTAAATCATACAGAAAAATTATAGGCCTGCATTCTCTTCTTCATCACACTTATGAATAGAACATAAGAATAACTATGATCAGATTACCATATCCCGTGATGTTGGATCAATGGACACAAGTGATTCTTAGAAATGTCCTTGGAAGCCATAATTAACAAGACAATTTATAACCCACTAACCAACCCTGAATTCGAAGTCAGACATCAAGCAATTTATCATCACTAATTCTCGCTTCTCCTTGTTTGATCAAATACAATACGAGGCTTTTGACAGGACAATGAAGAGTCATCGGCCTCTGTATTGAATTTCCCATATATATCTTGCTTGTAGAATTGCATGATTCTGTACACCAGAACAGCTGCAATGGCCGAACCAACGACGCTAACTGCTGCCACTATGAAAAACGTTATCTCAAAGCAAGACTTCCCAACACACATCATCTCATTTGATGCAGCTGGAACACCACTAGATGGCATTTCAAGTTTTGTTTTCCTATCGTAGAAGTATCCTGCTACCCTAACAGAGAACAAATAGGCCCCCAGAGGGCTGGCACTTGCTCCAATATTATACAAAATTGCAAAATGGCGAAGCCCAAACAGTTCGGAGATGATAGAGAACATGAGAGGCCACTGTGCACCGAAGCACATGCCGATCAGAATGGAGGCCATGTAAAGGGATCCAGGTAGTGCCCAAGCAACGAGAAGATGACCTACGGATGCAACTAACAGCACGAGGCTTAGCAAAAAGGGCCTAGGAATTGAATGCTTGTGCAGAAGTATTTCAGAAATGAAACCTGCCCCAACTCGGCCTAAGAAGTTCCAGATGCTCAGAAGTGAAACAAAAGTGCTTATACTCAGAGAGGAGTATCGCAAGGATTTTCCAATTTGTCCCATGTTGTCGATTGCAGTAATTGTAAATCCCAATCCACATGTTGTTGCCAAGAAAAGTATCCACAAGTCTAGGTTCATTAGCGCTTGAGTAACTGTATGGTCTTCACCTCTTTGAGGTCATTTGCCTTTTAATTTCTTCTCATCATCAGCGCCTAGTACTTCGTTGCTACTCTCAGCAGATGTGCCTTCTGTTACAAGTATTGATATCTCGGCGGGGACGGAGTTGCTATCCTTGCAGCAGCTTTCCAGTTCAATCTTGGATTTCCCTCCATGTGAGAATGCATCATTGAAATGATCCCCTTGAACAACGTTATCTGACTTTTGAAGCTCTGAGCGTATGACTGTCAACAACGGCAAGACGATTAGCAGAATTGTTACTGCAGCAAACAACTGAATCACAGTCTGTGGAAGATCCAGCAAGTTTTCCAGCAAGATAAAAACCATAAGCAAGCCAGCCAGCACCAGGGCCATGACAAGAAAAGTATAAAAATTCTTCGTCTCGTTCTTCTCTTTTGGAGCTTCCAGGGGCCTAATGATAGGCATCAATAGGAGCACTACAGAAGTGGGAAGAGTAGCAGCGAGGATTATGAGAAAGCTGGGTTCTTCATTCTTACTGACAGCCCTATAGATCTGAGTGATAATAGCACCACTTAGACCTACAAATCCCTTGAGCAGCCCAATGACGAGCCCTCTGCCTCTTGGGAAATTGTTGAGACAAGTCACAATTATTTACGTATTCACGAATGTCATGGAGCTTCCTCCTATGCATTGATACATGCACATCTGCCACACTTCAGGCTTTGCAACTCTGCCCGTGACAGACAGCCAAATCATGAGATATCCAGTGAGGTTCAACGCCGAACCCATTGTGAGAAGCACCCATGGTGCACAGAATTCATTGATGAGACCGGCAATGATGCCTACGTTTACACCCAAGTCCTTGAAAAAAGCCAACGTATCGATCACCTCCTGATCATATCCCATATTCTCTTTTATAGTTTGCGAATACAAACCAAAAATATAATGCGATCCAGCAAACGAGAGAATAAGGAAGCACGCTACGGCCATCATCCATCTGCTCTTCAGGCCTCGAATAACATGATCACTGAAAGCTTCCATATCAATATATAAATACAAATGTCAACAGGAATAAAATAACGATTGGAAGAATTAATTCACACAACACAAAATAGTTTTCATTGCTTAACAAACAAATGGAGGTTACATATATAGCATGCAGATCACTGACTTAAGTGGATCTGATTAGCTAAAAATAGTAAACCTAGAAACTCACAGTTACAACAGTTTAGTAAGCGTTATTCTAACACCCTCCCTTAATGCTTACTTTACAAATTACAATACAACACAAAAGATTACAACACTAGAACTTTCATCTGTGTGTCTGATCTGGTCTTCCTCAGCACTGAAACTCACTCTGCAATCACACAGCTTCCGCTCTTTCTTCTTCCTCTTCTTCGAGCTACCCATTGACACACTTAAAGTCAAAACGCCTCTGACCATCATTATAGCACTTGTATACTGGACAATTTGACAACTCGGCTCATCGGGGCTTCCGTGATAAAAGGTGCCAATTATTGATGCATTCTATTAACTTGCCTTCATCTGTCGGATTTTTGCTTTCGACTATCCTTCAGTATATAGAAGAACAGTTTGGATACTGAATGTCTTCAACATTCCTTTACACAAGGTGACTTCCAATAAAAACATTGTACTTGAAACTGGGGCTACCAGCTTGCATCAAGATACAAGTTCTTATTTTTACATAAACACTTATATAAAAACTTTAAACTCACCACACATACACAAAACATAACCTGTAACTGTTGATCTTGGAGCACCGAAGAACAACAAGATCCACCAGTGTATAACAGACTTGTACACATACTCAAACCAGCGATGTGTTCTCTTGGCACCGAAGAACGTCGAGAACCACTAGCTTTAACATATGTTACTCTATTCAATGATTGGTTCTTCATCATTTGATTACAAATAAAATCACACTCTCTCACACACATATAATATATCTAACATACATAAACAAAATTTAAACACACCACACATACATATATAAGTAGAAAAGCAAGGCAGTGATAGTTTATGGTAGTTCTTCCTTCATATCTATCCACACCGAGATACCAAACGCTGAAATATTTTCGATGGCCATTTGCTCTGAATGCGGCAACTCCTTAGTGGGATAATCGTACTTCATGGAGAGATCTATTGCACGCTTGATGCATTGTCCTTTGAAGTATAGTGTAACTTCAGAATGTGAACTAACTTCCACTTCACCTTTCTTCATCCTTAAATATTTTACCCACTTTAATAAAAAGATTTATAACTTCACGTATACACATGCATTTACTTTATCCACATGCATTCACTTTAATATTCAAAATATCCCCCTTTTTTATTTAAAAGGAAACTTTATACTTCACTCTCAAACAATCCAACGCATGCAAATCTTATTCAATGCTCCACATATGCATGCATGCAAATCGTGAGTAACTTAAAAAAAAACTCACGCTGTAGCAACCTCACCGCCCCAACAACCTCACGATTAGCACATTCGCTCCAACCTCATGCTCCAGACTCCATGCATGCAAGAATACTCACCAGGTCCACTCAAAGGCAAATACGCAGCAGAGAGACAGCACTCAGGCACCCTCAACAGCAAACGCTCCACGCAGTAATTAACTCTCCACGCAGCAACTCAGCAATGGTTAACCCCAGTGACGGCAATCAACTACAGCCTCAAATGGTATGCGATGGCACACGGTGGCACAACATCAACGACATTCAACGGCAATGGAAAGAGTGACCTTCTTTGCGATCTCCTAGCTCTCACACTTAGACTGCTCACGCACTCTTGCACACAGCGTTCAACCTCATGGTAGCATTACTCTTGCTCTAATACCAAAATAACAATTGGAAGAATTAATTCACACAACACAAAATAGTTTTCATTGCTTAACAAACAAATGGAGGTTACATATATAGTATGCAGATCACTGACTTAAGTGGATCTGATTAGCTAAAAATAGTAAACCTAGAAACTCACAGTTACGACAGTAATAGTTATCTCTTACTAAAGTAAGCTTTATTCTAACAGAATATTCAACAACTTCTTCAACACCTGAAACTTTTCAATGGATTTTCAAATCTGAGTGTAATACTGAGAAGTCTAAGCATATGGGAAGTGGATGGGATGGAGAAGATGAATTGAAATTTGGAATTTATAGGCGGAATACTTAAGACAGGTGTCCAAATTATGGGGAAGAGTTGGAGGGGTGGGACATGAAATCCACGAGGACAGATATTTGGACCAAATGGAGATTCATGGTAGGCGAGATGTGTAACGCTTGGACGAATCTGAATCAGATGGGGTTAGAATTACGTGTGTCCACTGTCCACTCAGTGGATCCGAGTCTGACTTGGAAAATGACAGCTGATATTTTCAGGAAAGGACGTTCCTCGCTCAAAAATCTAAAGCTCGTCCACTTGTTGTTTCATTTGTCGTAATCAATGAATCACTAATGATTAGCATCTAAAGATCTGCCACATAAAAAATGATCTTCTTTAGACAAAGAATCTGTCAATTCATGTCCCACTTTGATCAATGGAAGGTAACTGCCTTTGCATCTGTCCATAATCAAAATATAATATCTAAACACAAATTGAAATGCAGAGAATATTGAATGAATAATTATTATTGGAAACTAATGTTAAAAAAAGAGGAGAATTATATACTTCTATAGAGTACTGAAGAGAATTTTGATAATTAGAGGAATTTGGTCTTTGACAAAAGTAAAGGTGACATTTTTTTAAAGGATTTAAATAGTAAATTAAATCTCATAATTTATAAGGACAACATTAAAGAACTCTATCATAATTTTACAACTACCCTTTCCATTTCTATTAACAAATTTTCTTTGGAGGTGTCTTATAAAAAGAATAATAGAATGACCAACCCTTGGTATGATAAAAAAATGTAAAATTTCTAGGAAATCCAATAGGAATGCTTCTAATGAGTCCTTAAAACTCGATAAGATCAATACGTACAAATCCCTAATTAAAAGGAAAAAAGGCACTATATCAATAAAATGCAAGAGAAACTTTCACAACTATATAAGCTTGATCCTAAGAAGTTCTAGAGCAAATTTTAAACCACAATACTAAAGAAAATAATAGGATTCCCTTAACGGACTGGAATTCCTACCTTAAAAGTCTTTATGAGTTCCCTAATGCCATGGACACCATTGCCACATTTTGTCTCTACAAAGGAAGAAGTTTTTTCTTTAGATGACATAGTGTTCGGGGCTAAGCGACTTGTAAATGGGAAAGCTAAGGACATTGAAGGCTACCAAGCTTAAATTTTTAAAATCGGAGGGTCAATCCTTATCCGTCACATACACAAGCTCTTCAATTTAGTAGTCAAGCACGGGTTCCCTAAACCTTGGACGCAAAGCCTCATTGTTCCTATTTTTAAAAATGGGGATAAA
>CBVK0103208878.1:0-11930 GCA_900067695.1 Picea abies | reverse complement strand
ATTAGATCTCATTTTCAAAATATTTGTCACACTACCAACCTTCCTAACCCCTTAACTCAACAAAAGTATGGTGATCTTGGAAATCTTCTGTTAATGTTTTTCGAGCACATAAACAAAATTCTAAAGAATCACGAGTAATTACTTACCCTTTTAAGCCCTGATAGACCAATTCGGTCCTAGTGAATCATCACTTGATGTTTGCGTGTAAGAAAATATTGTTACTTCAACTTTTTACATTAAAACTAGACTAAATTTATTTTAAATTTAAATTAAGTATAAAAAAATAAAATCTTTGAGAGTAAAAGTTGATATAAATATTTTCTAAGGTAATAAATTTTTCAATTAAATTTTTTTGATATTTCTCAAAGATTAAGATAAATATATAATCTCATAAAGTAAAGATCCTTTAAGATACCGTAATAATGCGATGAAGAAGATGTTGAATTTTATTGTGATAGTTTTTAATCATCATTATTGATAGCTTTTAATCATCATTATAAGTTTTGATATAGTATTAGATGTAATTAAATTAAAACATATAACAAGTGTGAAAATAGTAAATCAACACTTAGAACAAGTTTCACCATTCATAAACATACAAATAAAATTTTAATTAAAGCATGCACTACATGCACATGGAATCATTTAAATTTCACAATGAGAGTTATATAATTTCGTGTCAAAGGCTTATAAAAGTTACCCTTAACCCTATAGTCTTAGTCTAGGATGGGAATTACAATGGCTTACAAAATTTAGTCATAGTTTAGGATGGGAATTACAATTGCTCACAATTTTTTGTAAAAATGAATTGAAATGATTCCTCTCTATTTCCTTGTTTCGTGCTTCAAGGTGCAAACTATGTTCGCGTTTTTCATTCAATGTCCTCGTATTGCTTCACTAACCAACATCTTTGTATCCTCTTATTTTTCTCACGTGAGAGCTCTCTTCCCTTCTTAGCATCGTGTCAAAACATAATAAAATGCCCTAATAATACCTTAATAAAATTCCCTAATAATACCTTCGAGTCTATTATCCTTAGGCTAACCAAAAAATAATAAACATGGCGGACACTTAATAACTTTCCCTCCTCATATTGTAATCACCTCCTTAATAAAACAAAGCTTCTTCTTTTAGTGCCTTCTCCAATAAGGGACTATAATTTTCAGTCACAATAAAAAATAATTGCCTTCTTTGACCTTTCTCTACCTCAACTACATTTTCATAAAAAATAATTGCAAACTGTTTGACCTTGCGTTACCTCAACTACATTTTCATTAAAAAAAAAAAAAAATGCAATTACCTAATGCTTTATATAAGTTATTATTAATTTGTTTGTTTTTTTTTTTAAATATTTTTAATGTTTTAGAAAACTCAAAAACTTGAATTTAATACTAGTCCAAAAGGATTGATGGGATTAAATACTACCTTGGTGGAAGGCTATTTTTTCCCCACAATTATTGACTTTAAAAATAATTTTAAAAACAACATAAACTAAATTATTCAGTTTGGTGAATCGCTTAGCTTATTGGGTTTGTCATTAATGTGGTGATCACAATTGGTAAGGTGTTGGCGGTGGCAGGTTCTAGAGCATTGGTTGTGGCATCTGGTAATGAGATACTTATTCTACTAATCTAGTGTTACATTTAGTACCTTCATACATGTGATGGAACGCATGCAAGCTTGAACCACTTTGATTAGATTTGTGGGATGGAGTACTCAAATATGAATTTGGCATAGAGGTATGCCTTGTTAATTCTAGGTTGCATACATTTGTTGTTCATTGTAGTCTTTCTTTCTGTATTTTTTGCTTTACAAAGATTTTTATTCCAAGTCTATTTACATACCTCATCTTACTTGATTTCTTTGTACTTTACCTCCATTGTGAGTCCTCTGTTAGAAGTTGGCCCTTATATGTTGATCCGAATTATATTGAGAATGGAATAAGATACAAACAAAACTATAGTAGAGAACACAAAAATATAGTGAAACGAACTTCTATTGATGAATAAAATAACAAAATAATGTAGAACACAAATTGGTTAGAATGGTGATAGATTATCTCTTAAGAGAAAGAGATGTTGACTATGTTCATTCCTAGAAAGATAATACAATGGGCTACAAGAATGGCCTTTTAACACAAATCAAGAACCCTAAATGTCTAATACCCCAACCCTAGGAGGTGAAGTGCCAAAAGGTTCATGAGCCTCGAGGTGGTTAGTTGATGCGTCAACTTCCTAGGGGCGCAAATTTTGCATACAATCTATATTTGGGGAATTTAGTATATCATTGGAAAAATCTAATTGAGAAGTAGCCATGGCAACTCTAGGCCCCTAAATGACCCAAAAACATCATTTAGGAACTCAAAACAGCCCCGAACGTTTAGGACCCTATAATCATAACAAAAAAGACCAATATGGAGAATTTTTATGAGTCAATGGAAGAGGTGGGTAGTCATTGATATCCACATGGATCAGTCCTCCCCCCTTAGGAAGCAATGGTCCCCATTGTGTCAAGTTCCCTCAGGAAATGAGGAAACTTTTGCTAAATCTGAACCCTTGTAAGCAACTTGTATTGTTAAAGTAGTTGTTGTTCTTTGAAAACTTGATAGAGTTATATGTTGTGCTAGTAGGTTCCCTTCATCTTGGTGTCCATGATCCGATCCACTGAAGCTTGTGCAAATCATTCGGGATTGATTTATTTAGAAGGTAATTGCTCAACCACCTCTGAGGTGTCCAACAGAGGTGTGAAATAAGGTTGAAGTAGCTCCACATTAAATAATGGGTGTAAGACAAGGAAAGGAGAAATACTCAATTCAAAAACGTTGTCACCCAAAACCTTGTTGATGGTGTAAGGCCTGTATCTGAGTGGTCTAATATTTTTGTGGGGGCTTGTGAGGTGTTATTTCTACAAATGCAAGCACACCTTGTCACCAACTTGAAACTTGTGAGGAACTTGATGCTAGTCATGTCGATGCCTATACTTGGCATTAGCCTTCTCCAAGACATCATGAACTTGTGGTTGGAGGTGATGGATCTATTCAATGAATCTGTATGCTATGTTTTCCTTGGTCTGAGCATGGGACAACTCTATTGGGGAAGATGGAGTGACCAGAGCTACATCAATGGGGATAATGGCTCGAACCCGAAGCACACCTGAAAATGGTTTTTTCCAATAGAGTTGTGGAGAGCGGAGGCTTTCATCCCATGTACATTTATAGAATTGTACATTCGCAGAATATGCACAATCATGTTGTTGACCACCTATGTTTATCGATTTGTTTGGGGATGAAGGGAATTCGATTTGTTCAACTTGGTGTCCATAAGAGACCATAGGATGGAACAAAAGATGTTGAGGAACTTGTTGTCCCTGTCTAAAATGATGGTCTATGGTAGCCCAAAATGAACCCAAACATGCACAAATAAGAGTTTAGCAGCAACCTCGACCGTGATACTTTCTTTATAGGGTGTCAAAATGGCCATCTTAGAGAACCAATAGAAGAACACAAAAACACAATCGTGACCATGTTTAGTGGATGAAAACCATTGCATGTAATCCATGGAGATGAACTCCTAGCACTTTTCTGGTTCATGGAGAGGAGTGTATAGCCTTGACTTCTTGATGGATGAATTAGAAATGTCATAGGAAGTGCATGACCTGATGTAATGGTCGATGTCATGTCGACACCATGGCCAGTAGACATGCTTTTGAAGCACATCTAATGTCTTCTCCACCCCCAAGTGCCATTCCACATGAATGTAATGTGCCTCCTGAATTAGCTTTGCATGCTCGCTTGAAGGAACACAAAGATGGTTGAGATAGCACAAGAGCGCATCCTGGAGGTGGAAGTCCGTAATTTGTTTCCTGGCACTCATACTCTCGAGTCTTAGTGAAGTTAGAGTCATTGTTGTATAATTGTGTCTTCCCATAGGTCACGTGCCCATAAGAGCTAAGAACTATAGTGAGGGAAACAATCGGGGGATGACTAAGTTTGTTAGCAACAAAGTTGGCAATTCCCTTGATCTTGTACTTAATATTTAGGTGTAATTGTTGCATGTATGTGGACCATTTCTAATGGACGTAATTTTGTATCTTTCATTATTTCTACATGAATTATAGAGGCTAGTGATCAATGTGGATGATCATTTCCTTTCTTAGAATGTAATTCTTTTGTTGTCGTCATGCCTGCACAATGGATTACATCTCTCTGTCAAAGGTGGGATACTTGAGAACAACATCAAAAAAAAATTCACTATGATAGGAAATTGGATGTCTTCGTTGAGTGAGGATGACATTGATAACATAATCAAAGGAATCTATCTTGATCTCAAATGGTTGTTGTAGATATGGAAATGTGAGGAATGGCGCAAAAAAAAGGAATTATTTCAAATCTTAGAATTCTTTCTACAATGATTTAGACCAGAAAAACGTGATTTTATCTCCCCCCCTTGGTCACTTGAATCAAGGGCCAAGCTATATGAGAGAATCCCAACACGAACATGTGGTAGAAGTTGGAGAGGCCCAAGAAAATGCAAAGCATTTTCAAAGTCATTAGGGATGACCAATCTTGGATGGCTTGAATCTTGTATGGGTCCACATGCACCTTGTTGGATGTAGGCCTAGTAAGGAAGAAAGGCTATCTTTGGAGAAAAAGCATGCAAGGAGGAAAAGACAGCTAGAATTAAAAGAAACACGTGTAAGAGAAGCAGGCGAAGATCACATGCAAAGAAGACCTAACAACGCTAGGGTTAGGGTTTTTGTAATGTATTGTAATGGCTAGTGAGCCAAGGATATAAATAAGTAGTATTTAGAGAGAGAAGAGAGGAGGAGTAGATGGGGGAATGGACAGAAATACCCGGAGGAAGAGAGATTTGTAAGAACTACATGAGTTATTAAGCTGGTGAGATAGGAAAGGAGTGAGTGACTCGATCCCGAGGTTTATATCACAGGATGAGGAGCCTAGTGCGATCTAGTTAACCTCGCAGGGATCGAGGAGCCTGTGGAAAGGGAGAGACCTATGATTGTAACCACGCGTGACGTGATATATTTATGAACTATAATAAGCGCTTGAGAGCCAGATATTTGTGGATGTATCCCAAGAGAAGGTGAACCATGGTAAAACTGTCTTATGTGAATGGATGTTTGCATCTTTATGCCTGATTAATTGATGAATGCTAGATGAATGAAGTAACTAAGTAGATATGTTATTCCACATGCATGCATAGAATGAATGTTAGAACTAGATGTGAGACTGAATGAATAAAGATTATAGAACAAAAAAACAGATCTCCACTCATTGTTTGGATGCAAACACTTTAGTATTGAAGCCACCCATAGAGTTATCTCAGGTGATACTGCACAGTACACCCTGTGTGTTGCGTTTCCTTCTGGTCTACCAAAGGGGACGATAATTTTAAAGGGATTTTTTTGGGAAGCTTGTCAAATCTGAACCAGGGTCAAACTATGATATTCATATAGAACCAAAATAACCCATAAGGAGTCCTCGGGATCAATAGAAGAGTAGATACAACTAACAAATGGTTCTGTTGTCGGTTGAAGGGAACATGATGCGATCGAGTAGTTGAGATTTGTTGAAGACGCATCAAAAGAATGTTGGATCGGATGACAAAATGGTGAGAGCATGAGAATCTAGAAGGGAATGTTGAGACCATGGAATCCAATGAAGGCAGAGATACAGAGATGGTTGATGACAAAGGAGATGTAGTTTGCGCAGAAAGATAACAGGAATCCGAAGTTGACACCGTGTAAATACCTGGAAAAGTATGTATTCACCGACTTGCATGAAGTGTTTTTCTGTGATTTCCTACATATATTGCAGGAGTGGATAAAAATATTGAAAGACAACCATCCTACAAATCGGATCAGACAACTAGAGTGGAATCCCGAAGAGATCGCGCAGTTACAACAAGTTGATAATAAGTTTATGCACGCAGTAGATTTCTAGTTAGACAACATTGTTGTTGGATTTATCACAGAATTTGTAGTAGATACAACGAAGTCTTACAATGCATTTGAACAAGAATTCTTGAAGATACCTCAAGGCAGGTACATCAAATTGTTATATACTTCCATTAAGATATTACTATATAACAAAGGAGTAATGAAAATGGAGTTAGATAGATAAACTTCCCTACATGCATGGGGGAAGAGGGAAAGCAGTGACAAGAGAAGGAGAAATGGAATGAGAAGGGGATAAAGGAAATAAGGAAGTGGCCTTGGAACCAATTATGATGGATGAAGAACAGATCAAACTGATCATGGAAACAACTGGAAAGATGCGCAATGGAGTACACTACCAATGTAAGGTGAATACCAAGAAGAGAGCCCTAGTCGTGAGGGGAGGCTTGGCAAGTGATGAAGAGGAGGTAGAGGATCTATGAGATGTGGCGAAGATTGAGGAAATCCTACGCGCAACATATGAGAGGAAGATGAGAAGTCCAAGAGTAGAAATAGAAGGCAACACTCCTATCCATATTAGTGTCAATGTGGAACCCATAAACCCATGTGCGACCAATACACCAAGAAGCACACCACCATTTAGACAACTGAATTTCGAGAGAAGGATGACAGCAGGAAGTACATCTACACAAGGAATAAAAACTGGGAGAGCCAGTTTAGGAAGCATTAGTCAAGTATCTAAACTACGTGGAGGGGGTAATTCAACATTCAGGATGGCAAGACATGATCCCACCATCAAGTTACCAGAATTCAAAGGAGAGGCATTGGAGGACCTTGAGAAGCACCTGTTTATCCATGAAAAGATCTAGGAATCGAAACAGATCACAGATAAAGACACTAAGCTTGCACAATTAGCTATCACGCTAAGAGATCGCGCACTGTATTGGTACATGAGTTTAGCTACAAACAGTCCACCAGGGACAACCAGAACAATTGGAGATATCATGAAGTAGTTGATAAATGAGTTCCAGAAGCCTAGTTCATAGGATCAATACATGAACGAGATGATAGATATCAGAAAAAAACCAGGACATAGGATCAATACATGAACGAGATGATAGATATCAGAAAAAAACCAGGAGAATCTGTATGGGAGACTGACCATAGATTCAAACGATTGAAGGGAAAGCTGAAATATGTCATGACAGATATGCAACATAGGCATTTGTTCGTCAATTCACTGCTACCACACTTGAAGTATACGTTGTGACAATAGAATTTTCAGACACAGGCAGAGGCTCTACTAGAATCCCTACAAATGGAAGAGAACTAGTATCAGAAAACAGATCTAGCCATAGAGGAGCTGAAGGAGAATATGAAGAATCTAGCATTCCAGCTAAACCAGAAAAAAGGTAAGGACAAAAGAGAAGTCGTTTGGTGTACCACATGTGGGACATAAGGACACCATAAGAATGAATGTCCAACATTCACGCAGTACATGGAAACAGGAATGCCAAACCCATTGCCAATAGGAGGACTATGGTGTGAGATCTATAAGAAACAGGGTCACGATCTATACCACTACCCAATGATGCAGAAGTACCAAACAATACCGAAGAGCTCGTATTGCAAATTTTTCAAGTCAGTAGGCCATGATGACAAATATTTCAAAACCATGGACCTCATGAGGGAAAGAACATCAGATGTGTAAAGGGTGCAGGCAAAAATGATGAAAGGTCAAGCCGCACCATAGTTTAACCAAGTACCAACCCCATATAACATTGTGTAACAACAATATAACATTGCACAACAACAATATAACACTGCACATCCACAGTACAATACCACACAACCACACTATAATACTGCATAGTATAACCAGGTGCCTTAATATAATGCGCCACGAGGGGATCGAGTTGGCTACAGAGGTGGAGGAAGAGCAAGAGGAGGCTTCAAAAGAGGTAGAGTACCAGTGATATGCCACAATTGTCAACGACTAGGACACTATGCAAGAGAATGTCCACTTCCACCTGTGACTTGTATGTATTGTCGTGCATCAGATCATGACACAGAAGAATGTTCGACACTATTAGGGAAGATCCAGGAGAAGAGGAATCAGAACAATTAGATTGTCCAGTGGATTTCGGTAGAAGTGAGGGATGAAGGAAGAAACATCAACATAATTACACGGGGAGGAGCTAAAATAGGAAACCACGCAGTAAGACAAGAGCCAACACAACACCAATGGGTGAAGAAGAATGTCGAACCAAGGAAGAAGTTTGATGCGTAGAACGAAAATGAGACATTCAAATAGGACAGACAAGAATTCGTAAAGCTAGAAATTGCATCGACATCAACTGTGCAGCATAATAAGGAGGTGCCAGAGTACGAGATTCCTCCATCGTTGGATCACACCAAAGAAACACAACCACTGGGACAAGTAAGTACAATTAAAGGGTTTTTGAAATCCTGTGTTAAACTGCTAAATGATCCATCATCTGTTACAATATTACAAAATATGCTAGAAAGATGTAGCACATAGATAGAAGGAAAGCTAGAACAGAGAACAATCAATCACCTACATACAAGGAGGAGAACAAGTAGAGAATTCAGACTGAATGCCGACATTGGAGATTTCAACATGGGAGATATTGTACTAGATTTAGGTTCTGACGTAAATGTGATACCCAAGAAGACATGGAAATGTATGGGAGAGTCTACATTAGGATATTCCCCAGTTCAGCTGAAACTAGAAAATCAACATAGAGTTCTATCGATTGGGAGACTAAAAGGGGTAACAATAGATTTGGATGGAGTGCGCATTAAAGCCGACTTCGACATAATAGAGATAGTGGATGGTACAATACCTTATCCAACATTGCTTGGATTGGATTGGGTGTTCGAAAACCATGCCATCATCAACTTGAATACGAGGAAGATAACATTCGAGTCAGGATAATATAGATTCATTGCGCCATTAGACCCATGAGAAGGGGAAAGGTTTGTAGAACCTACTTTCTTAGACCTAGAGGGAATTAACCAATTGTATAGAACAACTGCGTGAGAAGAATATTACGTAAACCCAACTTCAGATGGGGTCCTCAGTTGGAGAAGTATCACATCATGTGCGTCAGACTCAGATACAGGCTTAGAAAACTGGCAACATAGGTTACACAAAGTCTCCACAAGAAGATGCAAAAGAATAGACCGCACAATAAGATGGGTAGGCACAGAGATAGAGGAACCTCCCAACTTCCATGGGGTGAATGACTTAGAAGCATTCTTAACATGATATGAAGAGGAAGTGTTATAAAATTAGAGGCTCTTAGCACTGGATAACACTCAAGGAAACACTTTCAATATGGTGGGGTGCGCACAAGGAAACAGTCAAGGACTGGTAGCAATGTAAGCGGTTACTGTGCATCAGATTTGGCACGGAACAGGGGAACAAATAATTGTAGAAATATGATGGAGAAGGGGCACCAACAGAGAACTTGGAGAAGTGCATAACGCTATGGAGAATGACACCACTGGAGGAATGGCCTCATCATTTTATTCACACATTAGAAGACATCCCAATAAAATAGTATACAGACCAGGAATTATGCAAAGGAACTGCAAGTTGGAAAGTACTACAGTAGAACTTTACAGTCACTTTCTCATTTGAGCATGAGAACCCCAACATCGATGCATCACTTAAACAAATCAAATGGGTGATATTCATTAAATAACCATAAGTTGAACTCATAACAAAAGAATAACAACAAAATAGACAAACAGTAAAAGAACTATTGTCATGTTACCACATGCAGGAAGAAGCACTAGATGAAGATGACCCGCGCGATATTCATATTGACTAAGTTGAAGGAAAGAGAGAAGTGGAAGGACCACCTCCAGAATCAGAAGTAATTGTTGTGCCAATCAAGGTGAATAAATTCAACATTGAAACAATTGAGAATCCCAAAATGGCCAGCATTGGAAAATATTGGGATGAGAAAACAGTGGAAAACATAACAAGTTTGTTGCACGAGTACAATGACTTGTTCCCATCGACGTTCATAGAAATGAAGGGAATAGTAGGAGAGCTAGGAGAGATGAAGATGCCTCTCAGATCTGAGGCAATACCGATTAGAAGATGACGATACAGACTAAACCCTATATATAAGAAAAAATTCAAAGACAAAATTGATAGGATGTTGGAGGCTGGAATCATAGAACCTATAGAGGAATCTGAATGGGTAAGCCTCATGGTAGTCTAGAAGAAGAAAAAAGGAGGAATAATAATATGTGTCGATCTAAGGAAGTTGAATGATGCATGCCTACATGACCCGTTCCCTACCCCTTTCATAGATGAGGTGTTGGAGAACGTAGGAGGACAAGAAGCTTATTCATTCACCGACGGATTCTCAGGATACCATCAGATCAAGATAACACCGGAAGAAAGATACAAGACCACTTTTTCCACAAAATGGGGATCCTACCAGTGTATAGTCATGTCATTTGGACTAAAGAATGCACCAACAATATTTTCAAGAGTAGTCATAGTTGCATTCAAGGAATTCATCCACCAATTTCTAGAGGTATATCTAGACGATTGGAAAATCTATAGTCTATTGAAAGACCATGTAGGAGTGTTGAGGTTAATGTTAGAAAGATGCAGGCAGTGCCAGATATTGTTAAATATAAAAAAATGCAACTTCGAAACACCTTTTGGGATACTATTGGGCCATATAGTATGCAAGCAAGGCTTGCTAGTAGATCATTCCAAGATTGCAGTAATTGTTAACTTACCACCATAAAAAACAGTCCACCAATTAAGAGAGACATTGGGACACACAGGATACTACATGAAATTTATAAATAGGTATGCATAGATCATTGCGCCAATGGAGAAATTGCTAAGAAAATACAACAAGTTTCAGTGGAATGAGGACTGCCAACATGGATTGGACACCCTGAAAGAGAATATGGTAAGTGAACCAATATTGGTATTCCCATATTGGGAAAATACGTTCCATGTACATGTAGATGCATCGACCATAGCACTTGTATCTATTCTGGCGCAACTAGGAGTGGGAGAATTGGACCATCCGATAGCATTTGCTAGAAGAAAACTGTCAGAATCGGAGCATAATTACAACACCACAGAGAGGGAAGGCTTAAATATGGCCTACGTGCTTCAGAAGTTCAGGAATTATCTATTGGGAAAACATTTCAAGATGTCCACAGACCATTCAGTGCTCAAATACCTCTTCAACAAGCCAATGTTGAGGGGGAGAATTTGTAGATGGTTATTGTTGTTCTAGAAGTTTGGATTTGATGTGATAGTCAAACCAGGGAAGTTGAATGCAGGACTTGATCACCTGTCGAGGATCATCAATGGAGAGGAACCTACAAATTTAGAGGACAACTTCTCCGGTACAGTTATTTTCAGTTCAAGTAGCTGATGAATATTTTCCTGACATCATTGAACACTTGAGTGTAGGGATTGTGCCACAAGAATTCAACACTGCACAGAAGAAAAATCTGGTTGTCAGATTTGTAGACTATCAATTGATTTCATGACACTTATACAAGATGGGTGCAGACAACATCTTGAGAAGATGTGTATTAGAACATGAAAGGCCTAGGATTTTAGTAGAGTCTCATAAGGGAATAGTTGGAGGACACTATGCAGGAAAATATACCGCGCAGAAGGTATTGCGTGTAGGACTATGGTGACCGACCATTCATAGAGATGCAAAGGAATACTGCTAGAGATGTGTTGTATGTCAGAGGGTTGGAAAACCTAATAGACAAGATGAGATTCCCCTAAGACCACAAGTAACCTTGCAACTATTCATCAAATGGGAAATAGACTTTGTGGGACCAATTAACCCACCAACAAAGATGTCAGGAGAAAGGTATATAATTACTGCGACAGAGTACTTAATGACATGGGCAGAAGCAACACTAGTAAAAGAGTGTAGCACAGAGACAACAACACACTTCATGTTTGAGCAAGTGATCACTAG
>CBVK0103208875.1:0-11506 GCA_900067695.1 Picea abies | reverse complement strand
GGACTGTACAACACTGACATCATGAACTTATTAGACATACCACACTTTGGGCAGGGGAAATAGATAAACGAATGTGTCAAACAACCATTAGAGAGGGTGCATGGTGGCATATTGTTGATGGATAGGCCAGTACCTATCAATGTCGATCTCATCGCAATGATTACAGGGCTACCCATAGATGGGGAGAAGCCAGAACAATATCTAAAAGACAAGACTAAGGCAAAATCCATCTCAGATGAGATCAAAGCAAAGTATGGTGTAGAAAGGGGTAACATAGGTATCAGGATCAACGACATCAACGATCCTGTGACATGACTTGCAACAATATTGCTCAATTGAAAATTAATGCGCAAGTGCCGAAAAGATGAAGTGCCCATAGGAGTAGCAACAGCTGCGACGCAGTGCACAAAAGGGAGCTCGATGAGCTGGGCCCCTTCTCTACTGAACTCGTTCCTTAAATACTGTAAGCACGCACAAGACTGGGGCTTTGAGTTCCACTACTCATGGTTACTCATCCTCATTGCACTAATGAGGTGGCAGGAAACCGCATACACTATGTTCCTGCCAAGGACATGCAAATGTGGCGCAACGTGCTACACGTTGCTGTGAAGCACAATAGATCCCAAGGCAAAGAAAGTAAACAACGAAATGTTCACTCAGTACTTAACAGAGATCCATAAAATATTGGCGGATACATGCATGGATACATAGATGCGAGAGGTATTTGAGCCATCAGATTCCCAAAGGAAAAGGCTAGGGGAGAAAGCAAGTGGCACCGGGAAGAAGGCAAAGGCCCACAGAAAATTCAAGGAAACATCATTGACAATAGATGATGTGGAGCTGAGAGCAATGATAGTGGAAGATAGACTGTCAGAGGTATGGGAAAATGTGAAGAATCACTGATCTTCAATTTTGCAGCAAGTACAACAGGTAAAAATTGCATTGGAGTAGTTGAGGATCAGGACGGAGCAAAAACATAAGGAGAAACCAACGCCCACTAGAGAAGAAGCACCTGCTGGAGAAACAATGCACATCACGACGCATAGAAGTGTTAATTTCATCATAGCAACGGATATTTTGTTCGTTGATGAGGAGACAACATAGAGGCCCCTAAAAGACATTGATAGGTTGGACTTGGAGCTGCCCAAGATTCCAACTAAAGCACTGTATAAATTATAAGTGAGTGTCGCAGAGGAGATTCAGTCCAGAGCAAGGTTGGATGTGACGAAATTACAATTGGCACAGGAAGGCAACATCTCACTGAAGGAGGAACTTAGCCAGGAAGGGTAGGAGAGAAAGCTAGCACAACAAAAAGTGGAGGAGATGGAGAAACAGATAAGTGGATTATTTCAAGCCATCAATGGGAGTCGACTGAAGCTGTATAGGAAAAGTCGACCTCTCAGCACTTCAACAAAAAAAAAAAAATGCAGGGATTACTGCGCTAGAAATCAAAAGATAGAAAAACAGGCATAGTGTGCCAAATAAAGAATCAACACGCGCACTCGGAAATTCTAGCACCACAGAGAAAGGACCAATGATCACTAAAAAGAAAAAAAAGTAGAAATGGAGGGTACGACAAATAAGCGCCAAATGGATGGTGTATATCAAACTTAAATGAAATAATGATTGACGGGATGCTGCATTAATCGCATCAACTGGCGACGGAAAGGAAATTCAATGGAAAGTATGCGAGAAGTGCCAGTACATTCAAAACACAACTTGGGTAACGTCTCCGAGAAGTTTCATACGATTCCTATATAAGGCAAGCTCGCATGGATTTCAAGGGTCATTGAGACATTAAGAAAAGTACAGACCGATGGAAGATACAAAGTGGAGAGTGAGTTTGCAGAACCGACATAGCCAACTAAGATCAACAAAGAATACCTCTACCACCATGGCACCACCCAAACTAGGAGCGTCGAGCCAGACTTGCAGATGACCTCGAAGCAATGTCAAAGCACCACCACAACCATAGGGAAGTGAACAACAACCATCTCAACCTCTAGAGGCCGTCAACTTGGATGAAATCCTATTGCCCGATATGACACAAACAAGCCCCACAATAGTGGTGGAGGAAACCCAGCAGAAAACACCAGTGGGCATGGACATTGATATGCAGGAAGGGGGATAGGTCCAATAAGTTGAGGGCACAGACAATCATTCGCACCCTGAAAACCCTGAAGAATCCCTGAGAGTCAATGGGATGGTCCCAAAGCAGAAAGAAACAGACGTGCCAAAAAGGTCACACACAACCACGCTAGAACAACCACAAGAGGGAATAGTGGAAGATGTCACCAAATGAGCAGAGGAGTATGCAAAAGAGAGAACAATGGAGGCTGGAACCTCGAGTCAGCCACCACAGTGCAAGGGAAAACAACTAGTAGCACGATCACCACACAAGAAGGCCACCACGACCATAGTCTTGTCACGTATTCTAGAAGGGTGCGTGTCGCAGGCAACATGTTAGGCCACGTGGAGAAATTGTGGTACTCATACCACGATGTGACGGACATAGACAAGTTTCCATAGTTTTCCAAGAAATTTTACCTAGAGACTGTGGGTATAGGACCCTTTGGCGAAGCAATTAACCAACCAAGCTAGTGGGCAGTAGGGCTGGCCAAAACCGAGATTCTAGGCATGTTGGACATCCCGCACTTTGGGAGGGCCAAGACATAAGAAACTACGTAAATAAGCTGATGGAAGTTACCCATGGAGGATACATGTGGTTGTAATAGCTTGTCTCAATAAACTTGGATCTAATTTCATACATCAAAAGGATGCCAACACAGGGGGAGACACCTGCACAGTTCCTTGATGACAAGATGAAGGAGAAGGCACTGGCCGAGGAAATGAAGAAGTATGGTACAGAAAGAGGGTTGCGCAGAATCATAATTAAGCGCATTAGTGATGCAAGAACAAGGATGACCACAAAAATAATGGCATGCAAGTTAGTTAGGAAATTTCGCAAGGAGGAAGTCCCTATCGAGGTTGTCACAGCTGCAACACAATGTGCGGAGGGCACCATACTCAGTTGAGCCCCATACTTGTTGAATTTGTTCTTGGAAGACTGCAAGGACGCACAAGACTTGGGGAGAAAATTTCACTACTCATGGCTACTCATCGTGATCGCCTTGGTCAGATGGAGAGAGCCTAAGTATTCATTCTTTGTTGCGAAATCCAATCCTTGCCACACATCGTGATACCTATTGATGGGGAGCACTTCAGACCCCAAGAACAAAAGTGTGAATGCAAGCATGTTTGCAAGGTATTACAACGACCTGCAAGAAAGCATCACCAACACTTGGTGGATTACACTAGAACTGGTCGCACAGTATCAGGGCATAGCCAACTTCAAAGTGACCAGGCATACAATGTGGATCCAAGCACAGAAGGATCCTGAGAACCAATGGCTACAATTGTGGTACTGCGTCAAGGAAGAGGATGTGAAAATGGCCATAAAGGATTGGCACAATGACTGGAGGATCCCAGTCCTAAATCAAGAGATGCCCACATACAAGGAGGCGGAGGTAGGGCAGGAACAAACACTTGTAGGAGACAAAACGACACCCAAGAATCCAAGGACAGTGCAAAACCCGGCACAATAGAAAAAAGGGGGTATTTCCAAGAAAGGCACCTGGGAGGGGAAGAAGAATAACAACCAGGTGTCGCAACAACAGGAAAAATAGACTAAGACAACACAAGGGACCACATCAAGTGCTACTCAGCAGGAGCAAGGCCAGACCAAGAGGCCAATTATACAAACGGGGGGTGTGTGTAAGAAAACTAAGGCACACAGAACACCACCGGAATATACGATCACAGAGGATGACGGGGACCTCGTGGCCCAGATGGTCCAGGATCGAACAATGGAAGCTTTTGACAAATCCCAACGTCAAAGTAACATGATGCAAGACAAGCTAGTAGACATGAGGTAGCTCCTCAAGAAGATTAGAGAAACACAGAGGGTCGACAGAGGAATAGTGTCAGTCCCAAAAAGATTATAGACAGGATCCAAGGCTAGATCGAGCAAGCAGGATAGGATCCAGATGACAGGACAACCTAGCTTGAAGTTTCATGTTACACCCAACATGTTGTGCATGTATGAAATTGTGGTTCAGAAACCATTGAAATATCTGGCCCAAATCTAGTTGGTAATGACATGGATACCAACCAAGGCATTGTATAAACCGCAAGTTAGCGTCGCACAGGAGGTACAGTCGTGCGCACACACAGACGTAGTTGAATTGAAGCAGACGAGGGACAGTTGAGAAGAGATGGAATTGGTTCTTGAGAAGGTCAAGCTTGAGACCAAAGATGAGAAAGACCATGCGGATAGGATGGAGCAGGGATTGGTTGTAGCCTAAGAGAAAATTCCAACGAGCGTGCAAACAACAGAGCTCACGACGATGCAAAAGATTGATCAGATTATGCATAAAATCAATCAATACAGGTAGGAGATCGAGCACCTCCGGGAACAAATCATAGCTACCACTTCCCTGGAGTTGAAGGAGAAGAGGCAGCAGGAAGCAGCAACGCAGACAAAGGAGTTGGAATGAAAAGTCTACGTAATAGCTGACTTGTTCGATAAAGCAGCAAAACTATGGACGAAGATGGAGGAGGATCAATAGGTCCAATAGTGGGACCAGGAAGAGGAGAATATAAGTGCAGCTATCCAGGACCTCAAGCATAGGAAGTAGACGATGTCGATCAGTGAGCGTGACAAAGGAGCACAGTAGATGAAGAAGCTACAAGCAGAAATCATAGACACGCAGTCATAGAAGAAGGAGAGTCAAGCTCAAATGGAACCTCTCCAAGAGGGGGAAGCGAAGGTCATTGCACAACTGGAATACATAAAGAAGAACATGACACAATCTCAAGCAGAGTGCCCAGAGATGATCACCGACGAAATTGCAGTGTAGGTATTGGACACACTCAGGGGGAAGACCACGCAGGCTCAGACAGAAGCAAAGGAACTCATAGAGAAGTTATAGGCTCTCACAAGAGAGATTGAAGAAGCACACAAAGTTTAGGTGGCTCGGGACAAGCCACATGTCAGTGTTGGGTGTATGTTGGATGTAGGCCTAGTCAGGAAGAAAGGCTATTTTTGGAGAAGAAACTTGCAAGGAGGAAAAGACAATTGGAAGGAAAAGTAGCACGTGTAAGAGAAGCAGGAGACGCGCGCCTACAAGGAATACCTAACAACGTCCGGGTTAGGGTTTTTGTAATTTATTGTAATGAATGGTGAGCCAAGGATATAAATAAGTAGTACTTAGAGAGATAAGAGAGGAGGAGCAGATGGGGGAATGGACATAAATACCCGGAGGAAGAGATATTTGTAAGAACTGCACGAGTTATTAAGATGGTGATTTAGGAAAGTATATATAGACTCGATATCGAGGGTTAGATCACAAGCCGAGGAGCTTGGTGCGATCTAGTCATCTTCACAGGGATCGAGGAGCCCGTGGGAAGGGAGATACCTACGATTGTAACCACAGATGGCGTGATATATTTCTAAACTATAATAAGAGCTTGAGAGCTAGATATTTGTGGACGTAGCCTAGGAGGGGGTGAACCATAGTAACATTGTGTTATGTGAAAAGATGTATGAGTCTTTATGTCTGATTAATTAATGAATGCTAGATGAATGGAGTAACTAAGTAGATCTATTATTCTACATGCATGCATAGAATGGATGTTAGAACTAGATGTGAGATTGAATGAATAAAGATTATAAAACACAACAATAGATCTCCACTCATTCTCTAGCTGCAAACATCTGAGTATTGCAACCACCCATAGAGCTATCTTGGGTGAGAGTGCGCACTACACCCTGTGTGTTGTGTTTCCTTCCGGTCTACTAGAGGGGATGATAGTTTTAAATGGATTTTGTTAGGAATCTTATTAAATCTTAACCGGGGTCAAACTATGATAGCCAAATAGGACCAGAAGAACCCATAAGGTGTCCTCGAGACCAATAGAAGAGTATATACAACCAACACACCCCATGTTCATCCACGATGTATCCTAATTATTATATTCTCTAAATGTTGAATGATAATTTCTCCAGGTTGGCGTATAACTTGTGTTTTTGTAGGGTGCTCAAGACCTATTGAATGTGTCACAAGTACTTTTCCTAGGTCTGTATGAAGATGGGGGTGTCATCGAAATAGACCACCATAAGAGGGTTTGTGAATGACGATAATATATCATTCATCATCCTCATGAATGTTGCTAGAGCATTATTAAATCCAAAAGGAATGACCAACCACTCAAAGAGGTCATCTTTAGATTTGAAGGTTGACTTCCATACATCAGTTGATTCTATTGAAACTGGGTGATATCTCGACTTTTGATCGATCTTGTTGAATAAATTGGCACCCTTTAGATGATCAACAAGACCATTGATCTGGGGGCTCAGGTATCATTTCTTGAAAGTTATTTTATTTAGGGATTTATAATCAATACATAGGTGCTATATTCCATCCTTCTTCTGCACCAACAAAATTGAGCTCCCACAAGGGGAGTATATTGTTTGAATGTGGCCCTTGCACATGAGATCATGAATTTGATACTTTATTTCTTCATTCTCCAAAATGGATCATATATATATTGGACCATTGGGAAAGGGATCACCGAGTATAAAATCAATGGGATGTTTGAATTGATCATGCATAGGCAGCTCAAAAGGTTAATCAAAGATGTCTTTGTATTCCTGTATAGGCTTGTCCACCTATTTCTTCTATGTAAAGAGATCTTGTGCTGACGTATAGGCTTGTCCACCTATTTCTTCTATGTAAAGAGATCTTGTGCTGACGTTTTGGTGGTCACAGTGAGTTTTCCTTCGCCTTCTGATTCAGCCATGAAGAGGAAAAAATTTGTGTTATGTGAGATTACTTTTTGGCACTGTTTTACCGAGATCAATGAAATTGAAGTAGTAGAAAATACCTCGGGTACCCAGTAGGGGTGATCTCCTAGAGTGATAATCACACTACGAGGTTGAAAGTCATAAACAACATGACATTTCCACATATAAGGTTGTCCTAAAATAATGTCACAAAATTTGAGTGGGGAACATCAGAGAGTACCTCACATTTTAATGGATTGATGTCGTAGAATAGGAAAGACTGTTGGTTGAAGTGAAGGTCTCGTCATTGGCTCAACCAACCAATGGTGTATGGTTGGGTGTGTGGCACCATTGGAAACTTCAATCTCTTGATGACCTCGGACAATATCATGTTCTTCTGGCTTTAGTTGTCAACAATGAAATGTAGTGGGGTTCCCTTCATCCACATCTGTGAATGAATGGAAGAGGAACTCCCCTTCCTCAAGCTCCTTTGACTCATCTAATTATATCTTTTTGGTTTTGAAGATAGCACTAGGTTTCACGTCGGTAGTATGCTTTCCCTTATGTTTCTCTGAATTAGAGTCAAATTCGGGGTTTGAATATTTTTATTTAAGATCGACCAACAATGATTGTATTGAGTGACATTCATCAGTGTTGTGCTAGGGGATTTTGTGGAACTCACACCATTTTCCAGTGTCCTTCTTCATCTTCCCATTACCCTTATTTTCTTGTGGCTTGGAATAGTTTTCATGAGGTTATCCTTCCTTAATCTGTCCCTTGTTCTGTGAGTTAGGGCCACCTTTGTCATTCTTTTGTTGTTGTAGATTTGCATACCTGAACTCCCACTTATTTCATTTCTTAAATTTATGCTTGATTTTGACATCCTATCGATAAGAAACTCACAGTGAGAATATGTCCAAGAAATCCATCTCTATGTGGATGTACCTTTGTAGGCTATTGTGGTACTTCAAAACCTGGTTCCACTCAGAGTCTCTGATACCAAACTTTGAGTGTAAGGTATGGAGGATGTTAATGTAATCTAACACTGTCTGGTCTCTTTCCTGATACAAAGTCTTCCATCTCATGTACTAATCACCATAGTTTTTGACAAGGTTGAAATCCTCCTTGAGGGTATCAACAAAGGCTTCCAAAGTCTGTACTATCCCAAATTCCATAGACTGATTTTCATTATGTCTCTCCCAGTAAAATTATCACCATTATTTTACACGTGGGGGGGGATTTAAGGAAAATGAAGGTGATATTTTCAGTGTTAGAAACATTTTTAATAGAGTAATACCCTTCTAATAGATTCATCCATTTCTCCAAAGAATATTCATCTATCTAACCATCAAATAAGAGGCTATCAAATTTAACTTGTACCTTGAAGGGTGTTGCACCTCCAAAATGACTACGTGTTGAAGGTGCCTCACCTACCATCGACATTTGTTGGAGGATCTGGGTGAATTTGTCCATCATCTCATTTTGATGTCATGTCAGGGATTCCTCAAGAAAATTTTTGAAAGGATCTCTTACAACTTCATCTCTCTTTTCTTCCACCATAGGAGGTTTCTTGGGATGGCGAGAGAAGTCATCCTCAAGTGAAACTAACCCAAGACCCAACTCTCTATACCTTCACTTCATCAGGGGCATGCATCGAGAAATAACAAGGAGACTACTTCTTTGGTTCCACTGATCTCGATCATATTCAGAACGAAATGATATAACAAAAAAACTATGGCGGAGAAAACATAAATACATTGAAACCAACTTCTATTAGTGAATAAAATAGCAGAATACTATAGAGCACAAAACTGGCTAGAATGGTGGTATCTTATCTCTAAAGAGAAAAAAATGTTTGCTAGGCTCATTCCCATAAATATAATATAATGGGACACGCGAATGAAATTTTAACATAAATAAAGAACCCTAAAGGTCTAAAACCCTAACCCTAGGAGGTGAAGTGCCGAAAGGTTTGTGGGCCCCGAGGTGGTTAGTTGATGTGTCAACTTCCCGGGGGAGAAAAATTTCCATACAATCTATGTTTGGGGTGTTTAGTAGATCATTCAAAATATATAATTTAGAAGTATAATTATTTGTAGGGCCTGGGCATGCCATGGTAACCCTAGGCACATGAATGGCCAAAAAGCATCGTTTAGGGCCTCAAAACAACCCCGGAAGTTTAGGACCCAAAAATCATAACAAAAAAACCAAGATGGAGAATCATTATGATTCGGTGGAAGAGGTGGGTGGTCAATGATATCCACCTGGATCATTTGTATGAAAAAGTGAGCCTATATTTGTGGTGATTTTTGATCATATCCAATTAAACCATCCATTTTTTGTGAGATGGAATCCATTTCCATAGCGTGTACAATCAATCTTTCCTACAATCATGTTAGTGGATGATATACGACAACGAACATTACCTGATGGATTCCATAACCACGAAAGGGATTAGGAAGACAAGCATGAACCAGACCCAAGCAGATCCTAGAATATCCTAATATGGATGTTGTTTCTTTATTTCTCTCTCTGATTAATATTAGTTAGTGTTGGTTGTAGGTTGTATTTCCTATCAATGAGATCGGGTCCTTCAAGGAAGTGACTTTTGTGTGGAGCTCATCGAAATCCTGTGTTTTTTTTCCTTGAGAGGCCTTTTCATGAAGAGTGTTTGTCTAAAGGTCTTGTTTGTCTTTTTGTTGGTTTTTTTATATTCCCATAGTATGGAAATATAAAAGAAATGGAACAACCTAAAGCGATGCAACCTATCGGTCATTTACCCCAATGAAAAACACCCACAACTCCCACCATCAGTTCCTCTATAGACTGGGATTACACAAGGAAGGGCCAGGGGATTTTTATTCATCATGATTGGGTGAGGTAGGAAGGATAGCAACATGGGAACAAAATCCCCACCCATTACATGCATGCAGACCTCAATATGCTTTTTCAAATGAAACATTGTTGGGAACCACTGATTTCAATGATTTTTATCCATAAATGTGGTGGCAATGTTATAAATATACTCAATGAATGAATACGATGCCTTTTCAATATAGAATGTCTCCCTAATGGGTATCATATATATATATATATATGCATGTGTTATTTATTTATCGATGGAGCTAGGGCCGCTCTAAGGAAAGGAATGGACAATTTGAAATTTGTGTTTAGCCTTAATGAACTTCCTTTGCATGCATAAATAGAAAAGGAAATATTTCTCCATGGGAAAATTTTCAACAACTAGGAGATCTCTCCTCCTTAAGCATGGATATTCAAGTACCTGATTTACTTTTCAATCATTTGAACATCAATAGTAGTCTAACCAACATTGCTAAGAGAACATAGGAATTAGGTCCAAGATCCATCTAGGTGAATTAGCTACGTGGTAGAAAACCACAAATAAGCCATTCAAGAGAAGAAGTGGGTTTTTCTTCCCCAATTTATATGAATTCATATGTATCTATACTAGTCAATTTCAATTTGGGTTGAAGCAATATCTAAGCCTGTAGCATTTCAACCCTCAAGGTTGTCTAGGTTAATAAAGAGAGCCTTTATTCGACTACACTTCAAAACCAACCAAAAAAAAATTGAAAAGAGATAAACCTAGTGGAGTACCTAATGAAATACATTATATATAAACCATTCAATTGAAATTCCTATATCTGTTTCCTAAAACTTAAATAATATGAAAGAACAAGTAGTCAAATCAATTGACTTTACCCCAAACAGGAACAAGTTCAAGTTGGTCTTGCTTTATGAATGACTATGTTCTTTTTGTATCAGGTGTCCTCTACATTTATATGATTTAGACCCATTCTCTCTCCCTTTAATAGTGTTCATTTCCCTTAAATAATTGAGAAGGAATGATATTATCCTGCATAGTAAGGATCAAGACAAAAATTCATTATATTAAGTGAATAAGCAAACCTAAAAAAATACACAAACAAAAACATTATATCACATCCCTTTAATAAATAAAGGCTCTTCAGCTTGCACATGTTAAATTTATTTAAATTTATATCCCCAAACTAACTAATATAACATAGTAGTTTACACATTCTAACTATATGTACATGTTGTATAAGACTTTCTTTCACCTTAATCTGTATAATTAAAAAATAATAAAACAAACTTAAAAAATACACAAACAAAAACATTATGTGACATCTATTCCCTTAGAAAGGGAAATAGCTACAAAGTTCCTGCCTCATATGCATTTGTTCCTGCCTCATATGCATTTTAAGTGGAGTGCATTTGCCAAATCTATTGATGTTTTTAACTGATGCGGTATTTGCTAATGTTTTTAGTTGAAGTATATGTGAATGTTCCTTGTGTAAATAAAGATGAATGCACTCTCAAATCCAATGATCAACCATATGTCGTAGGTGTAATTATATCTATTGATTTTGATTTGTAATCACTACATGTAGTATACAATGAATTGATTTGTAATCACTACATGTAATATACAATGAATTGGGATATATAATTTACAAACTTAAATTTCCCAGTGACAGACTTGTGTGTCATCCTCTGCATCATAGATAAACTTGCCTTGGAAACTTTTATATATATCTCTGCATCATGGATAAGCTATATATATATATATATATAATCAAATTTGTTTGAATATTATAAAGTGAGCAAGCTATATATATA
>CBVK0103208863.1:0-11869 GCA_900067695.1 Picea abies | reverse complement strand
ATTTCTTGGGATTCAAGGAGAGACCAAAATTCCTTCATTTCAAGAAAACCCTTTTCAAATGTTCACAATTCTCTACATCAGATCTAGAGAACACTATAATATCATCCAGATAGATGACCACAAAATTGTCCCTTTCTCTAATGAAATCTATATCCATGGCTCACTAAAGGGTCGACCCTGCGTTCATCAATCCAAAGGGCATCTTAGTGTACATGAATGTACCCCAAGGAGTGGTGAAGGTTGTTTTTTCTCTATTTTCGGGTAGGACCAAGATCTGATTATAGCCGGAAAAACTGCCAATCATGGATATCCTTGACACACCGGTCACCCTCTGAAATATGTGTTCCATCTTCGACAAGGGGTAATTGTCCTTCTTTGAGATCTTGTTCAGGTTTCTGAAATCAACACAAAGTCTAATTTCCCCACTTTTCTTTCTCACCAGGACCAAGTTGGCAACCCACTCTGAATACCTTAAAGCCACAATGATCTGGGCATCCAACAAATTCTTCACCTCTTTCTCCATGATAGGCAACAACATAGGATTTATCGGTCTCAATTTCTACCTAAACGGTTTGGATTCCTATTTCAGTGGGATTTTGTTCTCAATGACATCTATGTCATAAGTCTTTGGGATCCTTCTCTATACCAATATTGCATTCAGATATTTCAGCATCATCGATAGGCCTCTTAGCCCCCACTGTCACATCATTATTGTCAAATATCCTTTCCAAAGGGACTAGTCCCTTTGGAAAGTGATTTCTAGGAATCTGCACAATGTGATGATTATAAACTTTCTTTAGAAATACATTAGCGTGAGGATCAACTTCAGAATCATGATCTTGATCTATGTGTAATGTAGAAAATTTCTCAACAGTTTCCAGGAACCTCTTGATCTCAAGATCATCTTCAAATACCTTCCAATGCTTGACATTGTCAGGTATAGAGGGTCTATATTTTACCTCTACATCATACCTGAGTTTAGGTGGAAGAGGGACTTTGAAATTTCTTGCTGAAAAAACCAAAGAATCAACCATTGTGTTCTCCTCTCTCAGAACAAATAAAATGTTGAAAGCTAGGAAGAAATTTTCAATTAGGTCCCATCATTTCTATAAGATCTGAGTCTAGGATGCTAGGCTTGGTAAATATTTTTGACCCGATTGATAACCAATTCAACGTCTCCAAACACAGATATTTCTTTAATCCCCATATCTTTCACAACCCTCAATCCCAAAACAAGAGCTTCGTATTCTGCCACATTATTTGTAGTTTCAAATTCTAATTTGTAGGACAGAGGTATGGTCTCTTGAGTGGGTGAAATAAGGACTACACAAGAACCAACACTCACCCTTGATGAAGCCCCATCAAAAAACATCTTCCAAACAAGGTTGATGGAAGGGGAAACTTCAGGAAAAGAAGTGGACAGCTTTTTGAGATTTAAAGGAGGTTCAGGAACATAAGTGAGCTACAATAAACTAGACCCCAAACCAGTTTCAAGTGCAAAGATAGGATGGTTGGTGGGGTTTGTTTCATCACTAATAATATAGGCCAACTAGACTTCTTTGTAAATTCTTCTATGCTTCCCCCTAAACATAGGAATAGTAGCATATGTGAGGTCCATTTGCAAGGTTCCCCCAAGTATTTTTATCTAATATCTTGACAACAACATGCCAATATTGGGGGGAACATCAGATACCACAATGTCCATGACTACACTTTTCATGGGAAACTGAAACAAGGTCACAACTAGACCTTTGATGACCCCAAGGCATTGCACTTTCCTAGAATCAAAGGAATACACATAATGATATGTTTTTGTGATTTCTAGTCCTAGCTCTTCCATGAAAGCTTTGGGCATGAGATTATGAGATGCCCCTAAATCCATCAGACAATTATGCAACACCTTATCATGTATGTTTAGTGAAGTGTAGAAGGGAGGTGATGAATCATTTATATCATCTACCATCAAACCCAAGGTGATTGTTGGATTTTCGTCTTGCAAATTGATTGAGTTTGAGGGATGATTTGAAGGTTCAGGCAACAACAATTTAGATAGGCTCCTTTTGAAATCTTCATGGTTGACCAGCTCTGAAAGAGGTGCAGGGATTTTGATTTTATGAATCTCTTGCTCAAAATTAAAAGGGGATGTGGGCTTTGGAGCTTCCTTCACCTCCGGGACATGAATTTTGACCACTGGAGAGGGGGTTTGAATTTCCTTACCTTTGTTGTTGTTAACATGCTTTTCTTCTCTGGTGGGCCGATTAGGAACATCAAGCTTTCCTTCTTTATTTTTGGACCTAAGGTTGTATTTATTTGGGTTGATGCTAGCCTTGTCCCCTTTTCTCAGCTCGTTTAATTGGTTGTCCATGAGAGAATCCTCATATGCTTCTTGAGTTAAGTGAGGCAAAGAAGATGTCTCTCCAAGGAAGTGGATTTCTAGATTGAGATCTTCTTCCTCTCCACCATCATTTGTAACAAGGTTGTTTTGGAGAGGAGTCTGGATTTTTTGATCATCTCTATCTCTGTTCCTCTATTCCCTTTGCATAATCTGAGGAGCATTGTTATTAGGCCTCCTGAAGTTGCCTTTGTTATCAACATTTTGAGGATTTCTGTATGTCGACCTCCCCTCCATTTTGATAATCTGAGGAGCATTGTTATTAGGCCTCCTGAAGTTGCCTTTGTTATCAACATTTTGAGGATTTCTGTATGTCTGCTTCCTTTCCAATTCCAACCTTTCCATTCTCCATTCTAGCTGAAAGTGATTTTAGTAACTTGGTTACTTCTTCCATTTGAGGGGAGGTAGCAGAGAAACAAGAGGTTGAAGCTTCAAACTTCTCCTTTCCTTTTTCTCTATCAACCTTCCCCCTGAGCTTGTCCACGACCATAATATTTGACTCTACTTCTAGGAAAGCATCTTGCATATGAGCTAGGGAAGAAACTCTTATTTCTCTTAATAGGAGGAAAAAATTAGGATCGAATGCATTAACATAAGTGATTCTAGCAGATGTTTATTTAGGTTTAATCTCATCAGGAATTTTATTATACATTTTATTAAACCTTTTTGAAAAATCAGAAACAGATTCCCCTTCCTTCTTCTTCAGTGATCTGAACTCTGTAATGTAGTAGAGGAAATATTTTTTGTCGCCCCAATGCCTTAAGAATGCATTGTCTAGGGTTTCAATCCCATCAATGGATCTAGGAGCCAGGGCCCTAAACCACTTTCTAGCTTCTCCATCAAGACCTTGGACAAAATTTCTCATCCACACATCTTCATTTACTATGAAACTGTTATCAACATAACTATAGAAAGTTGCAAGGTTCTCCTTTGCAGTCGTATCTCCCTCGCCTGTGAACTTAGGTAGATTCTTAAGGTAGCCACTAGTTGGTAGAGAATTAAGAGGCTGAGGCAGAATGAGGGGGGAATATTTGGAAACTACTATAACATCCATTCTATTTTTGGGGGGATTAGCTCTTGCCATTAGAGTATGAACAAGAGGAGAACCAGGAGGGGATGGAGTTCGGCTAGGGGATGTTGAGACTATAGTTCTGGGAGAAGGAGGAAACAACTGAGGGTTTGGGATAAAGACTATAGTGCTAAGAGGAACAAAGGTTTCTCCTGTGGCAACTCTAACAGGGGAAGGGATAGTAAAACCCTGAGTGGGAAAATATCCTTAGGTTCTAAGACTTAGCCAGGGAACAACCTCAGGGGAGGCGAGAGTGTCAAAACTTACTCCTTCCAAACCACGACTAGGAGAGGAGAAATTAGGAGGAAAAAACCCAACATTTAAGGCTCTAGAAACTCCAGTAGAAGATATAATAGGAATATGAGAAGCAACTAATTGAGCTTTAGAGGGAGGATGATGAAAATTACCAGAATCACTTAGTTTGGCAGCTGAAGGGCCTTCTTGAGGGTTCTTTTCTCTTCCGATAATTTTCTCTGGATCAACTTCAGGCGTAGCTAGAGGCATCTGTGGATGAGTTCACATGTGTCTACCTTTCAGAGCCAGCTAAAATAGTGGAGTCGGACAATGGAGTCGCCAGGTGTAAATGAAATCTTCAATGTTTCTAATACCTAATGCACCTTTAGAATTAGAAGTTCATTATTGTTCTGCCCAGGGAAAATTTTCAATTCATCCCCAACAACGATGCCATAAATGTTAGCACTAGAATTCACCCCTGGATTGTAGCAGAGGTAATCCCAATACCCATCAATTTGTATGTCACAATGAATAAATTAAAGGGGGTATAATGGGCATAGACTCGAGAAAATATCATTTTAACACAAAAAAATGGGCCAGCATGCATCTGTAGGTGAGGTATTGATTCAACTTCAGTTAGTAAGTTGAGATTGAGTGTGAGCAGGGGGAGGACATGGTGAGAAAGATGAATGAGACTACTATGAGCATTACGCCTTCCAAAAGATCAGAGTTGAAAAGCATAAACTCAATAGAAATCTTGAGCTTGAGCTTCAGAAACTGAAATATGGTGCAAGAAACACATTTATAGCAACAGGGTGATCAAACCTTTATCACCATGCAACTACAACAACTCGACTGGATATTCCATGCCCGAGCCATCAAATGAGAGAGGGAAAAGAAAACACAGGAAACTGATTAAAAATGGTCGCGATGCCACTGTGATCAAACCTACATCACAACAACATAATTACCCTCGATTTGATCATCCATGCCTGACTGTTCTAAGGGTGATCAAACCTTTATCACCATGCAACTACAACAACTCGACTGGATATTCCATGCCCGAGCCATCAAATGAGAGAGGGAAAAGAAAACACAGGAAACTGATTAAAAATGGTCGCGATGCCACTGTGATCAAACCTACATCACAACAACATAATTACCCTCGATTTGATCATCCATGCCTGACTGTTCTAAAACAACTGCTACAGAGAAATGGAAAGGAAATAGACTTTCATTAAAAAATAAGTCTCAAATCAGATTACATAACAAAGAACCAGATATCTTCATCAAACGTTTACAATTCTAGAGCTTAGCTCAACCATCGACCCCTACAAAATATCAAAACTGAGTATATATACTCATTACTGCTACAACTACTAGGAGTGTGATCAAGATCCTGCATTCAAAGCTTCCATTTGACACCCACTCTGTTAGATTGTGCACATTCCCTTGTCAGACACAAGATCAAAATAGTATGGGCTTTGCAAGAAAATCCGTCCCCGAGAACTCTGGGCTGACAGTCTGCCTCCATGACCAAATTTTCCATTTATGGGGTGAAATGAGGTTTTGACCACCTCCCCCATTTCCATTAACTACCTTCGTCATGATTGGGAAAAGACCTGACACCCACAAATTCTACAGGCGAGTTCACGACTCCTTCGAATCAATTCTGGTGCCTCGAGGTCATGCAAATACTTCTCTATAACCAACGTGAGTGCTTTGGTATTTTGTACAACTCCCTTCCATCACTCCATGTGACCTCGAGCCATGACTTGGGGCTCTTATGTGAAATTTTGGGATTTCTCATTTCGGGAGTCTTCACTCCTATTGATTCCAAATATCCCGATGCTCGAATATGTGAAATAGGCTATCCAGATCGACGGTTGGATTTACTTTGAATTTAACGGCCAGGATGCTTGCATGGAAACCTCGACTACCCACTGCTCAATAGGCAATTACCCTTATTTATGGCCCTACTTTCCATATAACCATGGAATGTGATTGTGGTCCCAACTCCCATGAGCTTCACAATTTCGCCTTTCGCGAACATGCGTCGTGCTCCATGCTAGGACCTTTGACTCATGAAACCGTGAAATCGTTGATCCTGTGCCACATGCCCTTCCCGGTGCCAATGACTAGGATTGATTTTGCGCTTCGGGCTTTGGGATTTCATGCTTTGCGAGGTTGGGGGTTAGACTACCTTCCCTCTCCTGATTCCCGATTCTCCGAACTCCGCCATTACTAAATAACCGATCCGTGGCCCACCTTGATTGGATGGTCCAGAACTCTATTTCGTGAGTTTGCGCTTCGCGGGTCCTTAGGGATTTACACTTTGACCTTTCTGAATCGCGAAACCACAAAATCGTTGATTCCATGCCACATTCCCTTCCCAGATCCAAAGGTTAGGATTGACCTCATGATTTTGGGCCTCTGTGTGGTATTAAAATTTGCGCAAATTATGATCTCGATCGCTTGAGGGCCGCAAATATGGACTTCAGATGGAAACTTCTTCGCTGAAAACTGAAATTTCTAGCTCGCTTGATTTAAGTCCACATTAGACCACTCTAAGCATTGCTTTCTGTGCTCATATCTCTGGCCTGTGGAAATAACAACTTAGGAAATTGGCTAAGGGTTCAGGAAAACAAAAGGATCAGTGATAGAGGTAAAGGAGATGAGTGCCTAACCAAAAGGGCAAACAAAAACGACCTTTCCGGCTAAAGGGGAAAATTTGAGACTTGTCGACTCAGAAAAGATAGAGGCTGGGAAACAACTACAAACTTGGGTAGAAACCACAGAGCTATAGGGCTCCAACAAGTTTATGTGATAACACAATGCACATGTAAGAGTTATCCTGAACCAAATCTATATAACATGTATAGTATTATATGAATTATAAACAATTAGCTGTCATAATGGAAAAGTCAAATTGAAAGACTTCGAGGTGAATAAAGAGGGGTTTGTGTATGTTGATGTTACTAGATTCTCCCTTCATAATAGCCACATCACTTTTACAAGATATCACTTAATCATATGATAGGGATGAATATCTCCACACATTAAATTAAATCTTACTAAAGAGAGTCACATATAAATAGAGTCAGAGATGATTTTTTGTTTCATCTTCTCGTTGGTTCGATAGTTGTTCCTATCTACCCATGAATCTTCATATTTCTCTTAAACCAAAATTTTACAATAATATTTACAATATACCATAATCCCAAGGATTGGGTATCTAACATCCCCCCTTTAACATGAATGGGTGTTTTTAAGTACAAACATCTTTCTTAACTTTTCAAACTTTTCTCTTCCAAGCACTTTGGTGAAGATGTCTGCAATTTTCTCATTTGTGGAACAATGTATCGAATGAATGGTCTTGACCTCTACATGATGTTGACGCATATGGTACTTCATTTTGATGTGCATTGTTTTATCATGGAATATAGGATTCTTGGCCCACTTGATTGTAGAAGTGTTGTCAATCAAAAGTAGAGTACCATGCACTTATTTCTCCAACAAATCCTCTATTATCTTCTTTAGCCACACAATCTCCTTTGTTGTCTCTATACTAGCAACATACCATGTCTTTATAGTGGAATCTGTTGGAATAGAATGTTTGCATGATCTCCAATATATAGCGGCTAATCCAAGACTCACGGGGTATCCTAAAGTAAGCAATCCATTCTCTTTATCTCCATCAAAGTTTGAATATGTATGTCCAACTAGTTTCAAGTCCTCCACCTTAAAGCATTTGAGTCCAAAGTATTGATTTCCCTTTAAGTAACTTAGAGCACTCTTTGCAACACACTAATGTCCTTCACAAGGTTTTTACAAGAACATAAAAGGGATCCCAACTGCAAATGAAATATTTGTTCTAGTAGTGGTAATGTAGATAAGACTCCCCAAAATATTTCTATATTTAGTTTAACTGTGCCAAATTTATTCAAAAACTATCCAATATACTTCTTTTCGGAGATGAATATATAGCTTGGATTTTGAGTTACTTCAATACCAAAGTAGTAGTAAATATGTGATCCAGGAGGATCTTGGTGNNNTGTAACTTACTATTTTTAGCAGCTTTTCGATTCCTGAACTTTTGGGGCCATTTTGAGGGCCTAAACGACATTTTTTTGTGATTAGGCACCTCAATAATAAACAAAGGATTTGATTGAGCCCCTTAAATGAATATCCTCATCAACACCTTTCCAATGAGCTATCATGCACCCTAAACAAATATTGTATGCAAAAGTTACAACCTCGTGAAGTTGATGTACTAACTTACCCCAACGGGGCCCACATGACTTTTGGTGCTTCATCACCTAGGGTTAGGTTTTTGGATGTATAGTGTTTTGGCAACCATTTTTATTGTAAAAATTCCTTTAGAGCCTCATTGTACTGATCTTCTTGTGAATGAGCATAGTCATCACATCTCTTCTCAGAGATAAGCTGCCACCATTCTAGCAAGCTTGTTTCCAGTCTTCATTTTACATCTTTCAACATATTTCTTATTTAATAGAAGTCAAATTTTATTGTATCTTTGTTATTGCTCACCGTGTCTTTGTGTTAATATTAAAAATCTATGGTTTCTTTTCATTCCACTCATAAATATGGATCAATGGTATAAGAGCGGTTTACTCCTTATCGTATTTTTAATGCATGCCCCTGACGTGGTCAGGGTATAGAGAGTTGGGTCTCCAGCTTGTTTCTCTTGAGGAAAATGTCTCTTGCACACCTAAGAAACTGTCCATGGTGGGAGAAAAGAAAGACGTCGGGACATGATATCCTTTCAAAATGTTTCTTGAGGAAGCCCTTGAGTGACAGAGGAATGAGATGATGGAAAACTTTGCACAGATCCTTCGACGAATGCTGATCAGCAATGCATCCACCTAAAGTGGAGGTGTCACCCCTTTCAAGGTACAAATAATTTTTTACATTCCTATATTTGAAGGTCAAATAGATGTGGATGTCGTAGATAAATGGTTAAACCTTCTAGAAGGGTATTTTTCTGTCCAAAATGTTTCCAATAGAGAAAACATTACATTTGCACTCCTCAAGGTTGTCCCCCATGTCAACTCTTCTCAGAGATAAGCTGCCACCATTCTAGCAAGCTTGTTTCCAGTCTTCATTTTACATCTTTCAACATATTTCTTATTTAATAGAAGTCAAATTTTATTGTATCTTTGTTATTGCTCACCGTGTCTTTGTGTTAATATTAAAAATCTATGGTTTCTTTTCATTCCACTCATAAATATGGATCAATGGTATAAGAGCGGTTTACTCCTTATCGTATTTTTAATGCATGCCCCTGACGTGGTCAGGGTATAGAGAGTTGGGTCTCCAGCTTGTTTCTCTTGAGGAAAATGTCTCTTGCACACCTAAGAAACTGTCCATGGTGGGAGAAAAGAAAGACGTCGGGACATGATATCCTTTCAAAATGTTTCTTGAGGAAGCCCTTGAGTGACAGAGGAATGAGATGATGGAAAACTTTGCACAGATCCTTCGACGAATGCTGATCAGCAATGCATCCACCTAAAGTGGAGGTGTCACCCCTTTCAAGGTACAAATAATTTTTTACATTCCTATATTTGAAGGTCAAATAGATGTGGATGTCGTAGATAAATGGTTAAACCTTCTAGAAGGGTATTTTTCTGTCCAAAATGTTTCCAATAGAGAAAACATTACATTTGCACTCCTCAAGGTTGTCCCCCATGTCAAAGATTGGTGGGAGACTTTCTGTGAGAAAAAGGAAATAAAGGGATTCACATTATTTGTAACTGCACCCACTTGGGGTTCCTTTAGGGATGTTATTAAGGAACAATACTACCCTATTGGAATTTATAATGACTTGTATACAAGATGGACCACACTACAGCATGAAAGAGACCAAATAGTGCAAAAGTTCACTAATGTCTTCCATACCTTGCACACCAAGATGGGTATCAAATATTTTGAGTGACATATGTTGCTCAAGTACTACAATGTCCTGCATAGATACATCCATACATAAATGGATTTTTTGGACATATCATGGTATATGCCGTCAAAATCGAGTAGAATATGAAACAAAAGACGCGACAATTTAGATCTGGGAACCCCTCACAACAAAAGTAGGGAAAGGGAAGCCCCAACCCATAGAAAAAAGGACAGAGAAAATATGGGAAACCTCAGGACAACTATTCCAAGATGCAATAAAAGAAGGACAATGGGAAGACGAAGAAAGATACTGGGAAGTGGTGCGACTTCCATAAGAGCCCTTGGCATAACACTACTGATTGTCAGTGAAAGAAGTCATTGGTGGCCGAGGTAAAAGCCTTTGAATCAGATGCAAGTTTTGACTTTGAGTCAGAACCAAAAAAGGGGAGACATATTATTGACACGGAACCTAGTGCCAACATTTCTACCACCAATATCCAACTCGGTGAACCTGATGAGCCAGAGGAAGGTGATCACCTCTTTCATTCATAGATGCGGGTAAAAGGCACTCCACTTCACTTCATTGTTGATAGAGGTAGCTAGGAGAACCTCATATTAGTGGAGGTCATCAAGAAGCTAGCCTTGCTAACAACGCCACACCCACATCCCTACACCATCGGATGGCTTTGTCAAGGAAGCAATCTTCGCGTCAACCAATAGTGTTTTTTGTCATATGACATCAAGCCATTCAAAGATGAGATATTGTGTGATGTTTCTCACCTTGAAGTTTGTGATGTTATTTTGGGCCAACCTTATTTATGGAAACATCATGATGTATATGAGTCTAGGCCTCGTAGTGTTATTATTACTTTGAACCGAAAATTATACAGGATACCTGAGGTAGTCCCACCTAGTGATATTTTCTTGATCTCTGCTAAGCAATGCAGGAAGTTCATTTATTAGACCGGGAAGTTTTTCTTAATCATGATTTTCTCTCTGAGTGAGAGAAATGTTGTAGCCACATCCATGGCCTTCACATCTGACCTCTCCATGCAACAAAACCAAGTGGATAAGGTCATGGAAGAATACAAATACATCTTCTCATCACCTATTGGGGTACCTCTACACTGTCAAGTCAAGCATCCCATTGATCTGACCCCTGGCGCATCGCTAACGAATGGGCCAGTCTATTGTTTCTCTCTACTAGAAAATGAGGATATCAAGAGTCATATCCAAGAACTTCTCCACAAGGGGCACATCCAACCCAAACCATCTCCTTGTGGAAGCAAAATTGTTCTAGTGTAGAAGAAATATAAGACTTGGAAACTTTGCATTGATTATCGGGCCCTAAATAAAATCACAGTCAGGAACTGGTACCTGATTCCCAAGCATCCCATTGATCTGACCCCTGGCGCATCGCTAACGAATGGGCCAGTCTATTGTTTCTCTCTACTAGAAAATGAGGATATCAAGAGTCATATCCAAGAACTTCTCCACAAGGGGCACATCCAACCCAAACCATCTCCTTGTGGAAGCAAAATTGTTCTAGTGTAGAAGAAATATAAGACCTGGAAACTTTGCATTGATTATCGGGCCCTAAATAAAATCACAGTCAGGAACTGGTACCTGATTCCCTGAATCGACAATCTCCTTGATCAACTCAAGGGGGCCAAATACTTCAGTAAGATTAATATGAATTATGGATACCATCAGGTCCTAATAGAACAAACATATGTATGGAAAAATGCCTTCAAGTCAAAATAAGGTATTTTTGAATGGTTGGTCATGCCCTTTGGTTTGAAAAATTCCCTAGAAACTTTCATGTGGATGATGGACAATATCTTGAAGCCTTTCACTAATTATTTTTTGGTGGTGTATGTGGATGACATCCACTTCTACATAAATACTTGGGCATAACACTTGCATCATATTCAACAGGTTTTGCACACTTTGCAACAACACAAGCTATATGCAAACTTGGAAAAATGCTCCTTCAGCATGGATAAGGTCCAATACCTAGGATACATTGTTCATGTGCATGGTGTGCATGTTGATGTAGTAAAGATTCAAGTCATACGTGACTGGCTAGTCCCAACTACGCTCATTGAGCTTCAGATCTTCTTAGGGCTTGCCAATTTCTATCGCAGATTCATGTTAGGATTCTCCCATATTCCATGGGCCCTTAGCCAAATAACCAGGGGTGGTGGTAAGGAAAAAATAGTGTGAGGCCTCTCCCAAAAGAAAGTGTTCGATGATATGAA
>CBVK0103208862.1:0-13240 GCA_900067695.1 Picea abies | reverse complement strand
GTGACCTGCAACAACCCTTTGAGATTGAGACATATGCTTCCGAATATGTTTTAGGCACAATCATCACTCAACACGACCACCCCGTGGCCTATCATAGTGAGACACTATCAAATGTCGTCCATAAGTACCCTACTTACGAAAAATAAATGTACTCCATTATGAAAGCCTACTGTCAGTGGAGGAATTACATTCTAGGGAAGGAGACGATCATCCACACTGATCATAAGACACTTCATTTCATGCAGACACAAGTAAAATTGCAAAATGACCGCCATCATAAGTGGTCCATATATTTGCAGTAGTTCCACCTTAACATCAAGTATACAATAAGAAGTAACAACCGAGTAACCGATTTACTCAATCGACCTCTATTCATGGAACTCACCACAATGCTTGATTCTTGTGACCACGAGACCTCAAGATGGCCTCACCTCTATGAGATAGATCCTGACTTCACCAACACCTACCATATGTTGGGAACAAACACAACTGTCACTAATTTCCATCTTCAGAATGGGATGTTGTTCCATCTGGGCCATCTCTGTATTCCATAAAGTGAGCGAGTGGAGATGATTTGGGAAGCCCACTATAGTCAGGTGGCAGGAAACTTCGGCATGGAAATGACAAAGGCAGTGATGCGACGACATTTCTACTGGTCGAAACTTCAACAGGATGTCAACAAGTATATTTGGTCCTACATTGCCTGCACTATTTCCAAACCGACCACTAAGAACAATGCCTGTACACTCCCCTACCTACTCCTAACAGGCCCTAGGAATCCATCTCAATGGACTACATGTCAGGGATTCCATCCACCAAGAGGGGAAATGACTTTGTTTTTGTGGTTGTTGATCAATTTTCCAAGATGGGGATTCTGGCCACCTGCAAGAAGAGCATCACAATGAAGGTCACTACCAAGATCTTCTTTGAACAAGTGTGGGTACACTTTGGGATCCCAATTTTTTTTATCTCAGATAGGGACAACTTGTTCCTCAATACATTCTGGCCGAGCCTCTTATCACTACTAGACACTAATCTCACCAAGTCCACTACCTTCCACCCCCAGACATATGGCCAAACTGAGGTCATCAATCGGATGATCTTGCACATCCTATGCAAGTACAATTACAAGAACCTCCACACCTGGGATGAGAGTCTTCCCTATGTTTATAACAACTACAATAGACCCATACACATCTCAACCGACCATAACCCTTTAGGTGGGGTTGGGATTTCAACCATTGGGTCCCATGGATGTTGCACTACCCCTTGCATCCACCTAGGTAGACTCGTCGGATGCTACAACTGGAGCTGACAAAGCCACCTAGTTCATTGAGTGGATCTATCATGTCCATCAACAGGTTCAATATATTTTACATAAGTCCAATTCCAAGTACAATAAATGCCAGGATCAACATCAGGTGCCACACCACTTTTAGGTGGGAGAAAAAGTTTGGTTTCACTTGCAGAAAGAACGCCTTACAGGGCCTCATTGGAAGCTTTGTCCACTCTGTTATGGACCCTACACCATCACCAAGGGTGTGGGTGACAATGATTTTGAGCTCAACCTTCCCCCCATCCTTGGCTTGCAACAAGTGTTCAGTGTGGATCTCCTTCGGCCTTATTTTCCACCATTATTGGACACCTCAGAGATAGTAGAACAATTGACACCAAAATATCTCAACCTTGACTGCATGGAACAATAATACACTAATCATATCATGGAAACACAGGTCAAGGTAACTCACCAATAGAGGATCCAAATTTATTGAGTTGTCAAAGCAGGGAAACTCTTACACCAAGGCAAGTGGCTCACTTGGGGCCAAATTCAACAAAACTTTCCTCATGTGATGGGGGAACTCAAGGAAATGGATACCATTTCTTGCTAAGGGGATAGGATTGATTCAAGAGTATCTTGGTGGCCACCCACCTTTTCCAACTAGCTCAAAACAATTTTTTGTCAACTTACTATTTTTAGTAGTTTTTCAGTTTCTGAACTTTCGAGGCCATTTTGAGGGCCTAAATGAAAATTTTTCACTATCAAGCACCTCAATGATAGCCAATTTTTTATTATTTATCCCCTTAAATGAATCACCTCATCAATACCTTTCCAACGAGTTATCGTGTGCCCTAAATGGAGATCATATGCAAAAGTTACGACCCCGGGAAGTTGATGTACTAACTTACCCCAACAGAGCCCACATGACTTTTGGCGCTTCATCTCCTAGGGTTAGGTTTTTGGATTTATATGGTTTTGGAATTCAAGTTTATCGTAAAAAGGAATTTAGAGCAACATTGTACTCATATTCTTGTGTATGAGCATGGACATCACATCTCTTCTCATAGATAAGCTGCCACCATTCTAGAAAACTTGTTTTCAGTTCACATTTTACAGTTTTCAACATATTTCTTATTTAATATAAGTCAAGTTTTATTGTATCTCTGTTATTGTTCACCATGTATCTGTGTTAATATTATAAATCTGTGGTTTTATTTCATTCTGCTAATAAATACATATCAAGATGTCCCATGTCCATCATCTCAAAACCCTTCTTCAATTATTTCTTTATGGATGCAATATATGCTTCATTATTCCCTGTTATCAAAATATAATCTACATACACCATAACATACACAACAATTTTTCCAACTTTCTTGACAAAAAAAGTTGCATCATCAAGATTAAAATGCTTGAAATTGATCTTCAAAAGATGCTCAATTAGATTTTTATACCATGTGCGAGGTGCTTGCTTTAGTCCACACAGGGACTTCATGATCTTTCATACCTTATGTTCTTGGCCCTTCACATCAAATCCTTCTAGTTGATACATGTAAACATTCTCTTTCAAATCTCCAGTTAGGAAATTTATCTTCACATCCATGTGATGAATCTTCCACCTATTATGTGTTGCTAAAGCCAACAATTCACAAATGGTAGCCTATTTTGTTGTGGGGGGAAAAGTATCCCCATAGTCTATGCCTACTTTATATTGATATCCTTTTGCTAAAAGCCCCACCTTATTCTTGTCAAGTGAGTCATATGATGTGTACTTACTCTTTTATATCCACCTATAGCTAATTGGTTTGGTTCCAAATAGAGGATCCACCAATTTCCATGTCCCATTCTTGATGAGAGAATCATACTCATTCTACATAGCTTCTTTCCACTCATCATGATAAAAAACTTATTTAACGAAAGTTCATTCAAATTTAGTAAATAAATTCAATTCTCTATCATATGAAATATCCATATCATTGACATCACCTAAATCTGAATTATTTGCATCACATCCACCATCTTGTCTTGTTGAACTTATGCTTCCTATCTTTCCGACCTCATAAGGATGAACACTTTCAAGTGTCTTTATGAGTCACTTTGAACATTGTTTTGATCATCTAGGTTGTTCCATTTATTGAGAGGGTGTTGCATTCCCATCAAGTCTTAGTCTTTCAATCCTCTCAATCACATCATCCAATTTAACTTCCTGTTCTAATGAAGCGGATGGATCTTCTACATGAGGGGGAGATGACACTTCAAAATGAAATTCTAGAGATTAATCCAAGATAGGAATCCCCTTACATCATCTAATTGAAGTTCATTTTCGAATGAAGTGGTTGAGTCTTCTACATAAGGAGGATATGGAACTTCAAAATGATATTCCAAATATTTATCAAGATAGGGACCCCCCCTTCAAGATGTGAAATCTCATTATTAAACTCACGACGTGTCTTTTCATGGGTAGGCTATCAAGATGATCAAGTTTCTTCTCAATAATCATTTCATTCTTAATGTATTCAAGAAAAACCAAATCTCTATAAATAATGAAATTTTTGTTTACCTATTCATAAAGACAATATGCCTTGGGTGGTATTTGAGTACCCTAGGAAGATGCACTTTTGGCTCCTTGCACCTAGCTTGTTTCTTTTCTCCTTAGGAGTTAAGGCATAACAGGTGGAACCAAAAACCATGAGATGCCTCACTAAAGGAATGAAATTATACCACAATTCATAAGGAGTCTTGTTCCCAAGATGATGTGATTGACTCATGTTTCTCACATACACTACACATAAAACTACATTAGCCCAAAACATCAACTTCACATTCTTGAAAAATAACATTGAATGTACCATATTCAAGAGTGTCCTATTCATTGTTTTTGATACACCATTATATAGAGGATTGTATTGAATAGTGGTTTGATACTTGATCCCATGTTGGTGAAGATAGATTTCAAAGTGATCAAAAATATATTCCCCTCCATTGTCAATGCAAAGAGTGGCAATACAAGATTGTGCTTCATTTTCAATCCATACATGAAATTTTTTAATTGTTTCAAATGATTGAGAAATTTGTTTCAATAAATAAAACCGACACATCCTGGAGTAATCATCAATAAAAATCATGATATATTTATCACCAAAGGAAAATTCACTAGGCATGGGGCCACACAAATTAGGGTGTATCAATTCTAGTTTTGTACATCCTCTTGAAGTGGAATCATGAAAGGGTTTTTTGTTGTGTTTACCAAGGATACATTCATTACATTGCTTCAAATTCCTTGGAGTGGTAGGAAAACTAGAAATACTATTTTTCTTCAACATATGAAAACTATCATAATTTATGTTCCCAAATCTAGCATACCACAAGAAACTAGATGACAATGTACCTTCATCATGGTGAGAGAGGAATGTAGAATTCTATGTTCGTGAAAATGTCCCTTTCAACTATAGATTTTAACCTTGTACAATATTTTACTGCAAAAATATTTTCAATAAAAGAACATAAAAGATACAATAGAAAATACACACATTACACAAAGATTTTTCCCCTGGAAACCCAAATGGGGAAAACCAACATATTCTATATTCATTCATAGTGATGATTTGTTTACAATACAATATACATATAGGATCCAACGACATCCAAAACAATAACCCAATGACCTGGATTAGTCAAAAACCCTAATTCCTTAAACGAAAATAGAAAACCATCAGAAAAAACCATGTGCCGAAAAACCTCTGAACAATGGACACAAAAATCGAGGCGACACAAAAAACAAGGAAAAAATGTGACATGTTTGTTGAGGAAAAAACATTTTTCTCAGGGGTGCTTCCCTCGAACCCCCTCACAAGGGGGATATCACCCCCATGCAACCCCCAAATGGGGTCCTAGAGGGCCCCCCTCAAACCCCCCCGCGTTCCCAATGTAATGTAGCAGACACTAGTGTTGTTCATGCAAAAAATATAACACATACCCAACAATCTCCCACTTCTTGTTTTCTTTGCATACAAGGGATTACATGGTTACATAGTCAACAATCGATGGAATCAATGCCCATGGATCCTCTACACCAAGAGAACTTCTTAGTTCTCACCGATTTTGTTAATGAATCTGCAACATTCTTCAAAGTGTCCACCTTCATTGGAAACACTTTATTTTCTTCAGCCATGTCTCTCACAAAGTGATATTGAATATCAATATGTTGTGTCTTTGAATGATAAGTCGGGTTCTTCGCCAGAAAAAATGCACTCTGAATGTCACAATATATCCTTACATCTTACTGTACCAACCCAATACCTGAACACAATCTTTGTAAAAATATTGTTTCCTTACTTGCATGAGTGGCTGCCATGTATTTAGCTTATGTAGTTGAAAGTGCCACTACAACCTGTGTTTTGCTCATCCAACTAATTGCTCCTCCAAACTAGTTAAAGACATACCCACTTGTAGATATCCTATGATCTAGATCTCCATCCTGGTCTGCATCAGCAAAGCCATGTACATCCAACACTATGTTCAATCTTAGTCTTCCTTGGTAGCAAAATCCATAGCTATCAGTGACACACAAATACTTGAAAACCCTTTTTACTACTTTCCAATGCTCCTTCCCTGGTTTTGACATATACTTGCTCGAAAATCTCACTGCATGTGCAATGTCTAGTCTAGTACAAACCATTGCATACATCAAACTACCAACTGCACTCGCATATGCAACATGAGACATGTCCTCCTCTTCTTCCCGTGTCTTGGGACATTGATCCACAAATAACTTTACACCAAAAGGAATAGGGACCTTGACCGGTTTACATTCCTACATATTAAACCTCTACAATATTGTCTAAATGGGGTCCTAGAGGGCCCCCCTCAAACCCCCCCGCGTTCCCAATGTAATGTAGCAGACACTAGTGTTGTTCATGCAAAAAATATAACACATACCCAACAATCTCCCACTTCTTGTTTTCTTTGCATACAAGGGATTACATGGTTACATAGTCAACAATCGATGGAATCAATGCCCATGGATCCTCTACACCAAGAGAACTTCTTAGTTCTCACCGATTTTGTTAATGAATCTGCAACATTCTTCAAAGTGTCCACCTTCATTGGAAACACTTTATTTTCTTCAGCCATGTCTCTCACAAAGTGATATTGAATATCAATATGTTGTGTCTTTGAATGATAAGTCGGGTTCTTCGCCAGAAAAAATGCACTCTGAATGTCACAATATATCCTTACATCTTACTGTACCAACCCAATACCTGAACACAATCTTTGTAAAAATATTGTTTCCTTACTTGCATGAGTGGCTGCCATGTATTTAGCTTATGTAGTTGAAAGTGCCACTACAACCTGTGTTTTGCTCATCCAACTAATTGCTCCTCCAAACTAGTTAAAGACATACCCACTTGTAGATATCCTATGATCTAGATCTCCATCCTGGTCTGCATCAGCAAAGCCATGTACATCCAACACTATGTTCAATCTTAGTCTTCCTTGGTAGCAAAATCCATAGCTATCAGTGACACACAAATACTTGAAAACCCTTTTTACTACTTTCCAATGCTCCTTCCCTGGTTTTGACATATACTTGCTCGAAAATCTCACTGCATGTGCAATGTTTAGTCTAGTACAAACCATTGCATACATCAAACTACCAACTGCACTCGCATATGCAACATGAGACATGTCCTCCTCTTCTTCCCGTGTCTTGGGACATTGATCCACAAATAACTTTACACCAAAAGGAATAGGGACCTTGACCGGTTTACATTCCTACATATTAAACCTCTACAATATTGTCTCGACATATTTTCTCTAATTTAACCAAAGTTTCGTCTTTTTTTGATCTTTGTTAATTTCCATGCCCAAAATGAAATTTGAAGCACCAAGACCCTTCATGTCAAATTTAGAGGACAACTGAGTTTTCACATCCTGGATAATTTCCTTCTTGTTTCCTATCAACAACATGTCATCCACATACAAGACCAAATAAATCAAATGATCACCAATTAATTTAAAATACACACAATGATCCTTTTTGCTTCTTGTGAAGCCAAGTCCCAACATATAAGTATCAAATTTTTGATACCACATCCTTGGTGATTGTTCTAAGCCATACATGGACTTTTTTAGCTTGCATACCAACTCCTTCTTTCCCTTCACAGCAAAGCCTTCTGGCTACTTCATATAGATTTATTCTTCCAGATCCCCATGTAGGAATGTTGTCTTCACATCCATATGTTCTACTTCAAAATGAAATGAAACAACAACAAATAACGAAAATCTTATAGAAGTTAACTTGGCAACAGGAGAAAAAATCTCACCAAAATCAATTCCCTAAACATGGGAATAACCCTTTGGTACTAACCGTTCTTTGTATTTCTTCACTTTGCCTTCTGGATTCAACTTCTTTTTAAATACCCATTTGTTGCCAATGGGATTTCTTGCAGTCGACAACTCCACTAGATCCCAAGCTTCATTCTTATCCAAGGATTCCATTTCTTCATCCATGGCCTTTTCCCATAGCTTTCGATCCTTCAAATCCATTGCCTCCCTGACAATTCTAGGATCATCATCAGTAATAGAAAAATCAAAATTTGAATGAAAATCAGATGGAGTATACATTTCTGGTAGCCTTCTTTCTCGAACAAGTCTCCTCAATACTGGAGTATGAGGATCTTCTTCTTCTGATTCATGTTCTTCTATAGAGTTTGATTCATCATCCTTTAAATCAAACTATATTTTCTCTAGTTCTTCATTACTTGGTAGGACTTCCTATTGAACAACATCCTTCATTTCTCTAAATATCACATCTCATCTATACACAACCTTCTTAGTTTCTGTGTTCCAAATCTTATAACCTTTGGGACCATATTTATACCCAATAAAGATACACTTTTAAACCTTCTTATCTAGCTTGCTTCTGTTTTCATTTGGAACATGAACATGGGATTCACAACCAAATACCTTGAGATGTGTGAGAGGTTTCTTACCAGTCCATACCTCTTCTGGAGTCTTTTCATCTAGCGCTGATGAGGGTGATCTGCTGACCAGGTAACATGCAGTACCCACTGCCTCTGCCCATAATTCTTTCCCTAACCAGACACCACTGAGAATGCAACTTGCTTTTTCCATCAACGTCCTTTTCATCCTTTCTATAAATCCATTCTGCTGAGGTGTATATGGAGTAGTCTTCTACCTTTCTATATGACACTTCTTACAGATTTCTTCAAATTCATTCCTGCCGAACTCTCTGCCATTATCTGTCCTCAACACCTTAATTCGTTTCTCTGTTTGATTCTCAACAAGAGCCTTAAACTCTTTAAACCTATCAAATACTTCATATTTATTCATGAGGAAATATATCCAAGTATTCCTTGATATGTCATCTATAAATGAGACATAGCACACATATTTTCCGCCCAAACACATCATTGTGAACTAGCTACAAAATTCTTCTTCCCTCGTTGCACCAGAGGGGAATCTTACCCGATTTTTCTTTCCATATACACAATGTTCACAGAAATCAAAATCCAAAGAGGAGTTAGAAATACCTTCAACCATACCTTTACCATGTAGTATTCAAATACCCTTCTCTCCGATATGCCCCAGTCTTTGATGCTACAACATAACCTTTTCTCCATATACTGTATGAATTCTTTCTTCTTCAACTCCAATATTAGGAACAATGGAACTATTACACCCATCAATAATAGTGATTCCTTGCAGCTTATACAGAGTTCCAAACCGAACTCCCATCAACAACACCAATTCTCCTCGAACCATCCTACATGTTTCGTTTTCAAATATTGTTTTTACCCCTACATCGTCCATTTTGCTTACAAAAATCAAATTTCTGGCCAATCGTGAGATCTGAAGAACACCGAGTAGTGTTCTAATCCTTCCATCTATGAGCATGAACTTGAATTTTTCTTGACCTATGATTATGGTTTTTGAGTCATCACCTAGGAAAACATTACCTCCATCATACCTTTCATATTCATAGAACCACTCCCTGTGGGGAGTCATATGAAAGGATGCACCTGAGTCAACCAACCATGACTCATGATATTCATGTGTGATTGAAGAAGCCAAGTACACATCCCTTCCTTCTTCCTTGGAGGTATTTTCTTCTATAGAAGGAGATTCTTCAAATCACTTCTTTTTCTCAACTTTGGATCTACACTGCATCTTGTAGTGCCCTTATTTTCCACATCTCCAACATACCTTTACAAAATTTTCGAGCAACTTAGATATTCCCCTAGACTTAGATCTCCCATTTGAGGACTTAGATCTATTTCTTTCCTGGGAGTTCCCTCTTGCAAATAATGCATTTGTGCTCTATCCTTCCATGTTATTCCATCTCATCTCCTCCAACAACAAGGATGAGACTTCTTCATCAAACTTCAAGGCAATTTTATTACTACCTGTGGCCACAACCAGCCTATTCCACGATCTTGGTAAAGAGAACAGTAAAATGATACACCTATATTCATCTGAAATTTTAATCCCAACACATACTAATTGACTTACCACAGTATTGAAGGCATTCAAATTTTCTTCCATCGAGTCTCCATCTCTCATCCTTAGGTTATAATGCTTCTTTATCAAGAATAGTTTATTTACTAGGGACTTAGACTGATACAACTTCCCCAACTTATCCCATAAATCTTTGGATGTAGCTTCCTTTGACACCTTTAGTAATGCTAAATCTGAGAGACACGGTTGGATTGTGCTCTTCGCCTTTCGATCCAACTTTTTCAGTCATCTGCTGAAGTTCCTGTAGGTGTAGTACTTGGATCCACCACAATCCATTGATCTCTGTCCACCAACAGATCTTCCATCTTGAGCTTCCACAGCCAAAAATTTTCCCATTAAACTTCTTAATCTCCATTTTTGAACTACTCGCCATTTCTTTTCACCTACAAAATCAATGCCATAGATCTCCCATTGTAACAAGGCTTATCACAGTCCCAATCCAAACCCTTGATCACAAAGGCGTCCCCATGAAGCCAACAAAGCTATGACACCAAATGTAGATTTTAAACTTGTACAATATTTTACTGCAAAAATATTTTCTATAGAAGAACATAAAATACACAATGGAAAATACACACATCACACAGAGATTTTTCCCCTGGAAGCCCAAACCGGGAAAACTAACATATTCTATATTCATTCATAGAAATACATTGTTTATAATAAAATATACATATGGGAGCAAACGACATCCAAAACCATAACCCAATGACCTCGATTAGTCAACAATGCTAATTCCTTAACCGGATACAAAAAACCATCGATAGAAACCATGTTCCGAAAAACCTCCCAACAATGGAAACGCAAATTGAGGCGAAATGAAAAAGAAGGAAAAAATTTGACATGTTTCCTGAGGTAAATTTTTTTTTCTCAGGGGTGCTACCCCTGAACCCCTATGCAACAATCCCTGAAGGGGGGGCCTAGTGGTCCCCCCTCAAAACCCCCTGCATTCTAACGCAATGTAGCAGACACTAGAGCTAGTCGTGCAAATAATATAACACATACCCAATAATATCCCACTTGTTGTTTTCTTTGCATACAAGGAGTTACAAGGCTATATAGTCAACAATATAGGGCATCAATTCCCATGGATCCTCTACACCAAGAGAAATTCTTAGTGCTCATAGATTTTGTTAATGAATCTGCACCATTATTCAAAGTGTCCACCTTCATCAACAACAATTTCCTTTCTTCAACCATGTGTCTCACAAAGTGATATTGAATATCAATATGTTTTGTCTTTGAATGATAAGTTGGGTTCTTTGCCAAAAAGAATTCACTCTGACTGTCACATTATATCCTTACAACTTGCTGTACCAACCTAATACCCGAGCACAATCTTCGTAACCATACTGCTTCCTTACTTGCATGAGTGGTTGTCATGTATTAAACTTTTTTTGTTGAAAGTGCCACTACAGCCTATCTTTTTCTCATCCAATTGATTTCTCCTCCAAATAGGTTAAACACATACCCGCTTGTAGATCTCCTATGATCCAGATCTCCATTTTCGAACTGTTCGCCATTTATTTTCACTTGAAAAATCAATACCACAGATCTCCCACTGTAACAAGGATTATCATAGTCCCAATCCAAACATGTAAGGTAACAGGTCTATTATATTACCAAAGAAGAGAAACAATGCATAAAATAACACCGAGATAGAAAAATAATACATAAATACTACAAAGATAACATCGTAACAACAAATTATATGGAACCACAACACCAAAATTATACCTTTATTGATAGGAAACAAGGTTCACTTGTCTTTTCGAGGGGGAAACCTACAACAGAGAAGAGCTCTATTACAACAATTATTCAAGACAAAAGTTCTTATACCCTCTACTCCTATTTATACTAAATCTACCTATCCAAAAGAACAATCTAGAGGAATATCCTTCTAGAAGCAAAAGCTTCTATTAGGTCTTCTTAAATTTGACTTATTCCTCCTTATTGATAGGCCTTATTAATATTGGTATTTATTATATGGAAATATATTATTCTACCCACTTGAGGGGTTAGGTAGGTTAGGTCCCAACACACCATCCCCCTTAAAATCAACCTTGTCCTCAAGGCTTGAGATGAGGAAATTGTTGCAGAATGTTAGTTGTCTTTGAGGTGGCATCTGTGGGAGTTGTATCTTTTCATTAGACCAACACTTCCTTGATGGTGTGCTAATGAATATGATGCTCACATTGGTCCAAAAATGCTTGTGGATGCAACCAGATGGATCCTTCTTCATCCAACTCGGGAAGGATGGTTTGAGTTTGGAACTTAGTTCCAATCACCTTCTTTAAGCAAGAGACATGAAAAAAAATATGGAGCTTAGAAGGATTGTGCAAAGCTAACTGATAGGCCACCTGTCCCACTTGCTTGAGAACTATATAAGGACCATAAAATTTGGGTACCAATTTATGACAATGTTCGACCTTGAGTAAAGTTTGCTTACAAGGTTGTAGTTGAAGAAATACCTGGTCTCCTCCAGCAAATTGACATTCTGAGCAACGTTGATCGGCTTGTTTCTTCATGTGATTTTGAGCCATGAAAAAATTCTCTTTGAGGGTACAAAGAATAACCTCTTGAACTATAAGCGTTTGGTCAACCTCCTGGACCTTCGAGACACCTGGAATGTAGGAGAGAACAAAAGGTGGATTTTTTCCATATACTGCTTGAAAAGGAGTCATATGAGTAGTTGTATGGTAATAAGTGTTGTACCACCATTCAACTTGGTAACCATCAATCCCATTGATTTTTACTTTAAGAGGAAAAAAACCTCAAATAATTCTCCAAACACTTGTTGACAACTTCAATTTGACCATCATTTTGGAGATGATAGGTGGTGTTGAGATGAATTTGGGTGCCCTGTAGCCTGAACAGTTCTTGCCAAAAATTGTTGGTGAAAGTGGGATCTTGATCAGAAACAATAGAATGAGGCATGCCATGAAGCTTGAAGACATGATCCATGAAAATTTGAACCACAATGGATGCGGTAAATGGGTGTTGAAGAGCACACAAATGAGAATACTTGGAAAGATGATCAACGACCACCATGATGACTAAATTATTGCCTAATTTAGGTAATCCCACAATAATCCATAGAGATGTCCCTCCAAATAGCGTGTGGAATTAGAAGTGGTTGGAGTGTTCTAGGATATTTGATTGTTTCTCCCTTGTGTTGAAAAACATCACATTCTTCCACAAAAGTGCGAACGTCCTTTTTCATACCATACTAGAAAAAATAACGTTTATGTTGGAAGATTGGTTGTTGTCATTGATGTCAACCCTAGTGATGGGTTTTGGACCACAAGATTGATAAAGGTATTTGGACATGAAGGAAAATGCACATGTATATACAACACCCATGAATGGATAGTATACATCATGTTTTTTTCGGTGGTAGGTGGCATGTCACGTGGATCC
>CBVK0103208847.1:0-10155 GCA_900067695.1 Picea abies | reverse complement strand
AACATGCGACACTTGTGAGCAACATGCGACACTTGCGAAACTTATCAAAGAGAGTAATATTGATGTGTAACACCCCCCTAGCACTAAGGTTGTTTACCCAAGCATTTTATCAAGATTCATGTGCATCAACCCTTTCTCCATGAACAACATTTTTATATAGAGTGGAATCTCTTCTAGCACCTACTTCCTCAAACCTTCCATGAACTTTCTTTCAGACTCACTAAAATAATTAGTGTACTATATGATAGCCTCAAGGAAAGAGGTATACAATATGAAGACTATATATGGAATCCACATAACTTCATATCTTTGTTTTTATAAATCCGTAGAATTATAACATACCCGACAATGTGCATTCTCTCAATACTTCATACTTATGACAGACTCAACATTATATTAAGAATCATTATAGTATTACAACATGATATGAGCAATATTGATACCAACAACTCAAATATTCTAATATAAACATCTCCCTAGCCCCATTTCTGATATCTCTACTCCCTTTTATAGTTTTCTCTACTTAGAAGTACTGTCTCTTTTTTCTATAGTCCAATCGTACTTCTGACAAGCCTCCTTGCACACTTCCGACACCTTCCTGCAGTCCACGTATACTTTAGGAATTGGTGAAATTTTAATTTCCCTATTAGATCATATTTTATCAACTCCACAATCCCTTGTGTTGATGGTAGTAATCACTTGAGAGGATTTCCTAATGATTCTTTTCTTGATTCTGGAATGCGTATTCTTGATTTACGGTGTGCATCAAAACTAAGACCAAAGTGCCTTCGATAATATTTTAGTCATGTCATGGACTATTAAAGATCGATCTAATATGCACTCTTCATCATTATTTATGCATTAACATAGGTTCACGCAAAATTTTGGAATGAGCGTGCACAACTTTGTTTGTGTGCATGCGTGAAATGAAACTAAAACTTTGGGTGCCAACAATTATCATATGTGGTAAGGAATGTAAATAATTGAAATGTTCAATGGGGAGGTTAGCATATGTGAGAGAAATGTAAAGTCTTTGGATGTTAGGATGGGTAGGAACCAATGAAAAGTGTCCACAATTAGAATTAAAAGAAGCAAAGTGGGTAGAGTTCATAGCATAAGAGATGAATAATGAAACACAATATAGATAAATGAAAAGTTAAGATAACCTTGATGCTGACATTGAATGTCACCCCAACAACCCGTAAAAGTTGATAATAAGAAAACATTAACACCAAAGTATTTTAACTTTTTAGATATCTCAATGCTTATATATATATATATATATAAAGTGAACAAAATGTTTTTATGCATATGATTAATCTAAAAAATATTGTTAAACATATATATATTCCACGCAAATATATTTTCATCATAGACATATCGTTCACATAGATATATCTTCATCACCTCTGCATACGTATATCCCCTGCAGAACCAACACTTAGTCTAGTTTGAACCCTTGTGCAAAGAATTCATATCACCCATCCTCCCGCACTCTCGTAGTTCGTAACTACACACTTCAAATAGTTCCACAACATGAATTCTAACAAGTGAAGTAATTTCCATGATAACAAAGTCATTTATGGTGCATTTATTTGCTAAGATTCCACCATTAAGTCTCCATACTTAGTTTAATTTATTTTAGGTAACAATGTTATTATAAAAAATAAATATACAAAAAGAAAAAAATGCTTTTATGCACATATTTAACTTTAAAAGTATTATTGAGTTGAATTTATTTTAAGTAACAATTTTTATTATAAAAAATAAGTCTATAAAGTGAAAAAAATGTTTTTATGCATATGTTTTTTTCTTTGTAAGTTAGTATATTGTATTACCTTCTGAAATAAGTAGTGTACATACATATCGAATACATTCAACAGGGTCTCTGTATAATGAAATTGACCCATCGTAACCAGTGATCAGGCCTATTAGAGCCCCAAGGGATAAAAAAATAATCCAATCTTAAAGTGTAAATGCTATCTAGACAATTCCAAAAAGCTACAAGTCTGCCATGAACTCTAGGAAGTAAACTTGGACCGCTACTTAGAATAAAACAGATAACCATAAAAAAAACAACTAGTCATAATGAGGAGTGTGTAATGAGGAGTGTTTCCCTATTTAGGAGAGCTTCCTAGTGGAAGATGATTGGGATCACAGCGCAGGATAACATATTTTGTTGTCATTCCTGGAACTTGTCATTGAAGAGATGTGCATGTTTTATGTGCCACGAGCTAGGAGAGATGAAGATGGATATATTTCTTACTGAATTTTAAGTCTGATATATCATTGTGCAAATTTTCTCTAGATAGGGAGTTGAGGGAAAATGAGGACTCTGAGCACAGAGCTTCCATGATGGTATGAGAAGAACCAGTGGGAGAAGAAGAGTCTAGACTATTCTCTGAATCACTGGCAGAAGAAAACTGGGCATTAGGAGACTATGTAGGAGGCACATAACCATTATCATCGGCCATGAAGTTTGAAACTTCCTCAATAATTGGACAACTCCAAGTCTCCATGTCCTTCAGATTTTTTCAAGCGCAAGAAACCTAGAGAGTAGAATTCTCATGTGCATGACCAATGAAATTGGATGAAGAACCTATTTCTTTATGTCAAATATTCAACCTTCCACGACAAGAATGAGCCTTTTCTCTCATATTGAACAAGGAAGTAGAGGAGAGGGTCTTTGACTGAGAAGGGAGCACTAGAGAAAATGCAGAACACAGTAGGTGAATGAAGAGAGAATTACGCATGAGCCAAATGACTATAATTCCTCCCTCCAAAAAATGTGATGCCCATCCCATATAGAGAATAATAGGATGTCAAAATAATTTTGATAATGTTGCAATCTAGGGATAGTAATGAACATTTACAATCCTGGTACTAGAACCCATACGAAAAGAAAATGCCTCACACGCTTGGTGCCCTAGCTGGTACGACATAGAAAATGCCTCACACGCTTGGTGCCCTAGCTGGTACGACATAAAAACCTTGATGGGATTGTGCATTTGTAGCGGATGTTTGTGTTGAGGAGTGTGCCTCCAGCTGGAAAAACATCCTCGAAGAGTGAGTAGGGATATCATCAAGGTTTCACCCCATCTGGGGTATATTTTTTTTTCCTTCTAGACTAGTACATTCTAAAAGAAATGGATGGAGAGGCAACTGATAGGAGTTGCAATTGAGATAAGAATCCCCCTGGTTTACCCCATTATTAGCTAGTTTTTCTTCCACTTTTTTGTCCTTTCTATGCACATGCAAGGGCATGAGAACAATTTTATTCAGGATGAGGGACTTGAGGAGTTCAAGGTTTCTAAGAAGACACCAACTAGTGGAAAGTTTTGTTAGTTCTGAATCAATGATGAGGCGATTTAGAAAAGTAAAAAAAACCTATAAGTCTCCCTCTACAATTAGATTATGAAACCAAAGGGAGGTGGTTGTATGGATTCCTTTGATAAGGGCCCATAGCTCGACAACGTTATTGGTGTTATTTCCCAAACTACCAGCTGAGATGTGAAGAATTATCCCATTGTCATCCTTGAAGACTACACCATACCCAACATGCCCTCAATTTCCTTTATAAGCTCGATCGAAGTTCAACTTAAAAAATCTCATGGGAGGTATTTTCCAAGAATAAGGACTAGCAGTGGAGGTTGTGAAAGTGATTTTTGGGGTCAATGTTATAAAGAGGAAAAGGTTCCATTTTTGGAAAATGGGTTGTTCTCATTTGTTGCACTTGAGATATTCCTCTATCCACTTAGTTATTTAGACCGTTCCCAAGTTGAAATCCTATACTTTGGACCAAATTGTCTCCCATTGCATCTGGGTGGATTGGAAGACTCTCCTGTTGCACTCCTTCCAGCTTTTCCAGAGAATGAAACTAGGAAAAAGTTTCCATATTCTATTTAAAATATGGTTCTTGAATGATTGAGTTTTCCAACTTGATAGAGTATTGTATAAATTGTCCTCATGTCTATATATTCTGTGCATTATTTGGGCCACATGGTCCCAGATGTAGGAGTTGAAGGAGTATTGGTTGAGGATGTGTTTCATTTTTTCTGTGGACTATTAGCATAGAAGGTATGCCAAATGTCCTATGAAGCCTCTTATTTTTAGATTATCCAATGTGATAATGTAATGGTGAGAAACCAACCATTAGAAATTGTTGACCTTCATCTAATGGTTTATCTTCTAGATGTTACACCAGATATTTTCTTTGGGAAGAAGATGAAAGGAAAGTTTCAATATATAGGTCTCCTCAATCAAGAATGTTCCTCTTTTTAATAGACATGTTGAGACCTAAGTCTGCATCCATACCCCTCCTCTCTCATTTCCCTATTCCTTCATAAAAATCATTCCACTTTTGGTTGGTAAAGTCAATTTCCCATTGTTAAATGACTTGGTTTTTCTTCAATATCTTTCATGATTTATTATTTTCGCAAATTATTTATGTGTTCTTGAAGGATGGTTACATCTTGTGGTTTGAGTTTGAAATAATTATCATAGTGTTTTCCATTTATTGAGCGTGCAACATGTTGATCATGTCCTTTGTTTGCACATGAAATATCCAAAATAAAAATGCAGCAATTTAGAACAATGGATTTCAGGCTTAGATTGTAAGCAAACAGACAGGTTCAATTTTCAACAGTGGAGATCCAACAGTCAGTTCAGGTCAATGACTCTTATGCATTCAGATTTTTAACATCATGTGGGTTTTAACATCAATCGTGAACCCTCAAAGTACTGGAGCGTCGAACTACCACGTCACTCTAGGAGGTCAATTATCGAGGATATAACCATACTCTGCATTCAGAAACTCCCAAAGATATGAAGAGCCAAAGTCTTCAAGTGTTGAAGTGTCGAAGACACATGGCACTCATTTCAAGCATATTTGGGTCCATCATATGTACTTAATCAAGTGACACGTGTCACCCTTCTTTCTGTGACATGTCAGTGATACGACGTCAGGCTACCACATCACTCCAGGATATTGTCCTCCAAAAGATTTTGATCCAGATAAAATATACCAGGATATTGTCCTCCAAAAGATTTTGATCCAGATAAAATATAGATTCTTGAAATGTCAGAGCCCCAAAGTACTGGAGCCCTGAATTCATTGTTTGTAGTATCAGGCTACCATGTCACATTCGAGAGATCGTTTGCTGGGAGATTTCCAAGAAAAACATTCATAACCTCTTGAATCCTGAAGAGATGGAGTCCCAAAGTCATTAAATTATGATGGTTAAAGTAATATCAGTTTAATCAATGATAAATGTTGGTTAACAACTTCAAGGTTTATGTCCTCCAGAGGATATGTATACTCCGTGCTCCAAATCCCCCCAACGTAGTATTTACGAAGTGGCTCACCCACATTTATTTCACATTTTGATATTTTTAAAAAGGGGCACCAAACCATAAATGGGGAAACTACACGTCCAGACTGCAAAAAGAGTATCAGAGACTCTAAAAAACAACAAATGACTTGCTTCTTTCCTCCAGAGGATAAGTGAGGGAAAAACACTGCCAACATATTCAGTTATATCCATTGGCCTCAAACAATGAAAATGCATACTAGTTCTCAATACAAAACTTAGTTTTGTCACTCCTAGTAATTTTCTATTAAATCTCAATTCACTCCATCATATGCATCGATCTAGTTTATTACTAGTAGCAGTTTCTAGTTGTTCAAAGTTCAAGATTGTTTCGATTAAGTTAATAACAGTTTCTAGTTGTTCAAAGTTCAAGATTGTTTCGATTAAGTTAATAAGTTGTATTTTATGTGTGATGAGAACCATTCTTTTTTATTAATTCAAGCTCAAAGTATACATTAATATACTCCAACAATGCTTTAGTTAAGTTAATAAGTTTTTTTACAACTGGTAGTGTAGAGTTCATCCTTAGTCCCGATGGACGAGAGCCTTTGCAACTCTCATAAATATGTAGTTTTTGTATGTTTTAATGGTTTAGTTTTTGGGTCAAGGATACCAATACATCAACTGATTGAACATTTTATATCCATGGATTAAATCTCTCTACTTGGTGAATATACTTTTGATGACAGTGTTTTTGTCCAAATCTTCATGTGTTTTTTATCTTATCTTCAATGCATTTTTTTATTTGTGCAAAGTACATTTCCTTCAACTATTGTATAACGTGTCTTTATTGATATGAAACCTATGAAAATAGTTAATGATTTGGTGAAGATTTGTTTTTATTGCAACCTATTGGAGTAATTGTGTTTCTAATACATGTTTAATGCCTTGAAATGATATTTTAAGTATTAAACATCTTGCAACAGATTATTCATTGAGGGGTTTGTTGTTTCCCTTTGTTTTTACCTCTATTATTTCAATTGTCTATCATTTGTGTGCCACCAGACAAGGAGGAACCTCATCCATATAATTTTTCCAACCCCACCATGGTCTTGTCTTGGTAAAACCAACCCTCTAATTGACCAACAAAATAAAAAAACCAACCATTCAAAACTTGAGGTGGCCTAGTGCTTCCCTTTAGTAGTCAAGTGTAGAATTTAGGACCAACATCTTCTAGCATCGTTGTCAGGCAATGGAGTAACAAAATATCTTTCTCTGAACGACAATGATCATATCTGACCTTTTATGGTGAACAAAGACCAAACACATTTAGACTACCATATTTCACCTGGTGACTCCACTGAGTAAACTTCACAAAATAAATATTGGTTCCCAGGAAAGGACTCAAGAAATCCAAATCTGAGCACATCAAAGAGACTAAGGCTCATCCTAACCCTGATAAGGACATAGTAGCCTATGATCCATAAAATCAACTAAGAAAATCCACCTTAGCTCAGAGATATACCTCACCTCTCAAGGGTAAAGATGCACCTCAAGACTATACTTTTCTTCATCATCACAAGAAACTTGAATTTTCTAACCCTGAGAATCACAATTCCAAGGAACCTCAGACACCTTTAGCTCCTGGCTCTACTTCATCATCTACTCCAGGATCCACCCCTGTATCTCTAATCAATCTTTAGAATCCTATTTCCCAAACAATGGTTTTTAATAGGATGGATGCCATAATTGATGCTAGGTATGGACCCCTAGTTATTCATGTGGGCTTGCATGCGCTCCCAGTGACATATTACATGAAATATTTTCCAATATATAATTAGGAAGGGGATTTCATAGGTAAGGAACATCTGGTATATTTCTACATCTTTGTAGACAACTTTAACATTGACTATGTAGATGTGTGGATGAGGTTGTTTGTACAAATCCTCAATGGGGAGGTAAGGAAATCATTTCAAGATATCCCTCCAACCTCCATTACAGATATTGATGTGATATATGAAGCCTTCATAAAGAAATGGGGAGATAGAAGAGATTATATGTATTACATCACTAAGTTTGGGGCCCTTAAGAGAAAGAATGGTGAGTCTATTTCATAATTTACCAATAAATTCAATAATATGTATGGTAGGATCCTAGATGCGATAAAACCAACTGAAGCCTCTGCCAAGATCACTTATGCCAATGCATCTGATGTAGAATTTTCTCTTATGTTGAGGGAGAGAATATCCACGACCTTGCTATCCATGCAAGAAACAACCATTGAGGTTGAGTCCAATGTCTTGTCATCAGACAGGTTAAAGAATAGATTTGAAAAAGACAAGAAGAAACAAAGAGAGGAATCCCATGCCTCCTCTAACCCAGCCACATATGATCCAAAACTTCATGAAATGACCAAAAAATTGAGGGATCTGAAATCTGAAATAGCTAAGTTGAGATGGGAATCTAAATAACCAAACGAAGCTTTTCAAGGGGCTATAAACAAAAGTCCTAACCAATTCAGAAGGTCAAATGATGCCCCTCAGATAATGCAGAGAGAGGGGAGGAATGTTGATGGCCAAAGAGTAATACCTCCTTTCCAAAACAATCAGATTGAGGATATATATGTAGATAGTGATGGTGTGGATGATGTTGATGTACTTTTTAATGAAACAGATTTTTACACTATCCACTTAACGCAAAAAGATTATGAGGTAGCACAACTGTCAAATCAGTTTGATATTGATATAGGGGAAGACAGAGTTATTCAAGGCCAACCCCAAAAGAAATATGACTTGAGGCCTAGAGCAGGAACTCCTAAAGACACCACCTCTGATCAGAACAAAAAAACAAAGGTTCCTCCCAAGCCAAATCTAAGAAAGGGTGCATTGGCTAAAGCTCACCAGCCTCCTCCATTTAATACTTTTGTCCTTGAAGTAAAGGAAACTAATAGTCCAAAATCATATTTCTTCCTATACCATGATTTGAGAAAGACCAAGATCCTTATACCTTTGCTAGAATTGTTGAAAAATGAGCCTTTCAAATGACCCATTGTGAATCTTCTACAACAACCTACTTTTGTTGTAACTTCTGATGTAATTAGTCTATGGGATGAAAAAACAACCATTACTGTGGGCCCACGCATTGAAGATGGCTCTAATGCTTCTCCACCTATCTACATCTCTTTAAGTTTTCATGTAAAGTTCCTACAAAATTGTCTCATGGACTCGGGTGCCTCACACAATGTCATGCCTAAGGTTGTGATGGAAGAACTAGGTCTAGAGATCACCAAGCCTAGCCAAGACCTTTACTCCTTTAACTATAAAAAGGTGAATTTTTTGGAATTAATAAAATGACTCCAAAAAAGTCAAATGTTTGGGATTAATAAAATATTTGGTGGTTTCTTTGGCACATTTACCCATGAAGAGTGTAGTGATGGACATCGTTTTGGCTGACATTCCCCCCAATTTCGGTATGCTTTGTCTAGGACATGGGCCAAAAAGCTTGGGGGATCATTACAAATGGACCTCACATATGCCGCCATCCCTGTTTTCATGGGAGAACACAAGAGGCTATATAGGGAGGTCATATTGGCATATATTTTCAATGACCATCAAAAACCAAGTAATCATCCAATTTATGTTGTTGAGGAAGAGATCGACTCATTTGTTTTTCATTTGAATGGTGATAAACTAGAAATTACAGTCAGTGTTGGCACAGGGGTAGACCCATGGTTTAAGAATTCAACAACGTACCAACAAAACCCTAACTACCGGCCCTTTTGGAAACACCTGTGAAGCAGGTGAAGTCTCACCTGAGGTAGAAGCAGGGGGAATTATAGGACTCAGGTGTCTGTAACCAAGCTAGGACATAGATCTATGATCACAACACTTAGTAGAGTATTTAGGAACCACATGCATTAGTTTATTATCCTTATTAACATCGCAAATCAAACCTTAAATACAGATCGATGCAGTAACAACAAAGGATCAAGCACTTTAACCATTTAGCACATAGCACTGAGTCAGATCTAGAATTTACCAACAAAAGTAAAGCACCAAGCAACAACAGATCTATCAATCAAACATAATAATCAATGTACTAAGAAGATCCATAGCATAAACATCATAGCACAAATAAAACCATCAACACAATATATACGTGGTTCACCCTAGTGTGGGGCTATGTCCACCAACTACTTCGTCACGTGGTTCACCCTAGTGTGGGGCTATGTCCACCAACTACTTCGTCTTCTCTATTATTCTTCAATCTCTTACAATCAGTTTCTCTTGTGCACTAAGACACAAAGCCATCATCGCATAGGATAGGAGATATGAGAACTGAGCACCAGATCCTCCTTCCCAAATTTAGGTCAAGGCATAGAGCCATATCCTCTATCAAGAATAGAGCCTTACATACACATTATGTTGCACAAACAAAATCAGAACTACTTGCACTTAGCCACTTTCCACTTAGACACACCCCCCTTCTACATTACATTATTACTTATTTATAATTTTACAATCCTTACAAAAGGGCCTAATCATGGGTAAACCCATGGGCCAACATCCCAAACCCATTACAGAAACCCTAGGGTACCCCTTGTTGGGTCCACAGAGCCCGCAAAACAAGTGAGATCTGTGATCTCAGCTCTGCTTGGGTGCTCCTTCCTCGATCACTATGTTGAAGTAAAAAAAGTGGTTGAAACTGACCAAGGTTTACTCAAAACTTGGTCGAGGGCCAACAGGCCCTCAACACTCACCTGTGACTCATCTCAAGTCACTCAAGTCTGAGAAACACTACTTCGAAGGCCTCAAGCTTAGCTCAAGCTGCCTCAACTTGTTGCTTC
>CBVK0103208844.1:0-28412 GCA_900067695.1 Picea abies | reverse complement strand
CTTATCTTGAATGCAGTTTTTGATTTGTGCAAAGTACATTTAATTTCCTTCGACTATTGTATAAATTGTATATATTGATATGAAACCTATGAAAACAACTAATTCTTTGGTGAATATTTGTTTTTATTGCAACCTGTGGAAGTAATTATGTTTGAGATACATGTTTAATGCCTTGAAATGATATTTTAAGTATTAAACTTCTTGAAACATATTATTCATTGAGTGGTTTGTTGTTTCCCTTTTTTATACCTCTATTATATCACTTGCCTTTCATTTGTGTGCCACCATCCAAGGAGGACCCTCATCCATTTAATTTTTCCAACTCCACCATTCTCTTGTCTTAGTAAAACCAACCCTCTAACTGACCAACAAAATAAAATAAAAACAACCATTCAAAACTTGAGGTGGCCTAGCTCTGCCCTTTAGCAGTCAGGTATAGAATTTAGGACTAACAAGATCCATCTAAGTATGTCCAAACAATGCTTGATTCTAATTTTCCTTCTGGTGAAATCTTCTTTCCAAGTTGTTAGATTGATCTCCTCCAAGGGATTGAGATCTATGGGAGTAGTTTTCTATGTTCTCCATGGTGAGGTTAGGGTGTTGGGATTCAATTAGTTATTGAATATTTTGAATTACTGGAGATTGAGGCTAGCTTGGATTTCTAGTAGATGATCATGTTGGTTCAGAGCTAACACCTACTTTCAGGAGTCCATCCAGAAAATTTCCTCCTTTCCATATCTAATTTCCGAGAAGACTGAATAACAAAAATATTATTCCTATCAACGTTCCATATTAAGGATCCCTCTATTGGATTATTCCATTGTATAAGTTAATGATCTACCACCACTAGTGCATATTTGTGCATCTAGAACTTGGCCCAAAGGTCATCCAAATTTTTAATCCACCTCCACTAGAATTTGTCTCCAAGGATTTGATTGAGAAACTAAGGGTCTCTTAGGCCAAGGCTCCTACCAACTTTGGTTTGAACAACATTTTCCACCTCATAAGAGCCCATTTGCATTCATCTTAAGTGCCTTTCCACATGAAATTTCTATGGATATACTTAATGTTTTTGATAATACATTTGGGTGCAACCAGGGAAGATAAGATATATAGGGGAATGGATTGAAGGACATATTTCATAATGGTAAGATGATTTTCTAGGTTTAATGTGTGAAAATTCCAAGAGATGAATATTTTATTTAGGGCATCAAGGAGGTTTTCCCAAGAGATTTTTATGAGATCATTATCAATGAGAGGGATACCAAGGTATTTGGATGGAATGGAAATCCTATTGAAGCCATGAACATGATTTATATGGGATTGAATGGCTACAAGAGTTTTGAAGAAGAAAATTTGATATTTTTTAGAGTTGAAGGAAGTACTAAAGGAAACACTAAAGTCATTGATGATTTCCACTAGTCGTTTCTCTTCACAGATGATGGGGACTCCCATATTTATTATGTCACCCACAAACTAAATATGGGATATGGAGGGGGGATTATGTCATGTAGATAAATTTCCATGAACGATCCATCGACAATTGATGATTTGATATATCTGGGTAGCCCTTTAGCAATTATGAAAAAGAGAAATGGGGATAGGGGGTCACCTTGGTGGATACTGCATGACGGTGAGAAATTCTTGGAAGGGACATCATTCAAAATGATATAAAATAATGTTGAGGATGTTAACTTCATGATTGAGTTGGTCCATTCTTCACAGAACCCAAAAGATAGGAGGAGGGAGAACATATGTTTCCAACTCAGTTTATCAAAGTATTTTGAAAGGTCTATCTTAATGAGCATTCTCAGTGTAATAGAATTTTTTAAGGAGTGGATAACTTCATGGGAGAGAATGACCATTTCAAAGATGTATTTTCTCTCCACATAGCTAGTTTTTTCATGAGATATAATAAAAAGAAGAGAAGGTTTGAGTCTAAGAGAGATTATGCATTTGTTTAACTATAAAAATATTGTTGATTAATGGTCATAATTTTAATTTAATATTTTACTTATCCATTTTTCAAGTCGTGGGGGTCATTTTTGTATGCCTATATCTACGCACTCCACACAGGTATATCTCCCGCACCCCACAATCTGCACATGTATATCCGCCATACAACCAACACTAAAATGTTATGTTAAAGTTAGTTCACCCTAAAATCCATTGTAAAAGTTGGAGTACACTTTAGTACAAGACTCCTTGTTGAGAGTGTCTTAGGGAATTTATTTTATCAATAATAGAGTTATATGTTAATATTTTAAGATTATATTAATAAAAATGTATTCATATGTATAAATATGGAATTTTTTCTTAAAAAATAAATTCATATAAAAAAAAATTTAATATTAATTTTTATTTTAAAAACATAAAATAGTTACAAATTTTTTTTTATTTATTTTGTTGATCATCAACAAACATTAACACCAAAGTATTTTAACATTTTTAGTAAATTGTTCAATGTGGAGTAAACATTAGTAAATAAGTGCAATGTTAAATGGAGAGGTTAGCATATGTGGGAAGAAATGTAAAGTTAAATGGAGAGGTTAGCATATGTGGGAAGCAATGTAAAGTGTTTGGATTAAACAAATTTAGCATAAAAAAATTTAAACATAAGTAAAAGGGTAAAGTGTTCAATGTGGAGAAAAACTTAGTAAATAAGTGAAGTATTCAATGGGGAGGTTAGCATATGTGGTAAGAAATGCAAATAAGTGAAGTGTTCAATGGGGAGATTAGCAAATACAAGAATCAATGTAAAGTGTTTGGAGGTTAGGATGGGAGGGAATCAATTGAAACTCTTTGCACATTAGAATTGTGGGAAACAAAGTGGGTAGAGTTCTCGACACAAGAGATGAATATTGAAGCATAATATAACTAAATGAAAATGTAAGGTAACCTTTATGATGAAATTGAATGTCACCCCTACAACCTGTAAACATTTACCATCTACAAACATTAAGACCAAAGTCCTTTAACTTTTTAGATATTCCAATGCTTTTATGTATATACATATATTAAAAATTAAGTATATAAAGTGAAAAAAATGCTTTTATGCATATTCTTAAATTAAAAAATATTGTTAAACATATATATCTTCCACACCCCTTCACAAGTATATCCCCCGCACAACCAACATATAGGCTAATTTGAAACATTTTGCAAGTAATTCATATGGCTCATCCTCGTGCACTCTTGCACTTCGCAACTACGCACTTCAAACAATTCCACAACATGAATTTTGACAAGCGATGTAATTTGCATGATAACAAAGTCATTTATGGCATGTTCATTGGTTAAGGTTCCACTAGTAAGTCTTTATACTTAGTTGAATTTATTTAAGTAACAATGCTTATTATAAAAAATGAATATAGAAAGTGAACAAAATTTGTTCATGCATATATTTAACTTTAAAAATATTGTTGAGTTGAATTTATTTTAAGTAATAGTATTTTTTATTTTTAAAGTATAAAAAATGAACAAGATGTTTTTATGCCTATGTTTAACTTAAAAAATGTTTTTTATTAATGGTCATAATTTTAATTTCAATATTTTACTTAGCCATTTTTCAAGTTGTACAAAGCCTTTTGTTATGACCATATCTACACACTCCAAACAGATATATGTTTTGCACCTCCACACTCCATACATGCATATCTAGCACACAACTAACACTAAAATGTTATGTTAAAGTCACTTCACCCTAAAATCCATTGCAAAATTTGGACTACACTTCAATACAAGACTCTTGGATGAGAGTGTCTTAGGGGAAAATGTTATCGATAATAGAATTATATGTTAATATTTGAAGATTGTATTAATAAAAATTATATTCATATGTATAAATATGCAAATTTTATTTAATTAAAAAATAAATTAATATAAAAAAGGTTTTAAATATTAATATTTATTTTACAAATATAAAACAGTTACACAAGAAAACTTGTTTCTTTTATTGATAAGAAAGAAACTTTAACACCAAAGTCTTTTAAATTTTTAGTAAATTGTTCAATGAAGATTTAAACTTAGTAAATAAGTGAAACGTTCAATGGGCAGGTTAGCATATGTGGAAAGTAATGTAAAGTGTTTGGAGTAAAATTATTTAGCATAAAACTTCGTAAAAACAAAAAAAAAGGTAAAGTGTTGAATGTGGAGTAAAACTTCGTATATAAGTGAAGTGTTCAATGGCAAGGTTAGCATATGAAATAAGCAATGTAAATAAGTGAATTATTCAATCGGGAGGTTAGCATATGAGTGAATCAATGCAAAGTGTTTGGAGGTTAGGATGGGACATAATCAATTCTATGTGTCCACATGTTTGACTTGCGAGAAGAAAAGTGGGTAGATTTCTCGACGCAAGTGGGTAGATTTCTCGACACAAGAGATGAATATTGATACTTAATATAACCAAATGAAAATTTAAGATAACCTTGATGATAACATTGAATGTCGCCCCAACATCCTGTAAACATTGATAATAAAGAAACATTAACACCAAAGTCTTTTAACTTTTTAGATATCTCAATGTTTTTACGTATATACATAAAGTCTTTTAACTTTTTAGATATCTCAATGTTTTTACGTATATACATATTAATATATATATATATAAAGTGAATAAAGTGCTTTATGCATATGTTTAACTTTTTTCTAGAAGAAAATTCACTCAAAATTATATATTAGTAATAATTTCATATACATCTGCAGGATCATTTCAAAAATAAATCTCCACTAATCCATCAGTACAATAACTTCCCCCAGCCAACATGGAAAAAAACAAATGTCGCTAAAGTGGCAATCCACACGACATATCAAAATAGATTACAAAATAGTGCTAAAAACATGATAGATCATCACCACGATAATAACCTAGACTATAATCCCCAGATCAAAATGAGATGCAAGAGATACAAAGACACAGAAAACCCATAGTCATCAGAATTGTTTTAACTATGCTAGTGGACCTGTCGTCCCTTCATCCATATTGTAGTAGGTTAATATGCCTTTTTTTTCTTACAGTGCTTGTTTGGAAAGATGATCAACTTCTTTGTTGAAGTCCCTGATGATATGGTGAAAGCTAATTTCTTGGAAAATTGTGATCATTCCTCTGGTTCTGCGCTTCCAAACTTCAATATTAATAGCATGTAAATTGGATTTTTTATTAGATCGCTTCCAAACTTCAATATTAATAGCATGTAAATTGGATTTTTTATTCAAGCAATCTATTATCACCTTCGAGTCCCCCATCACCTGTAACTTTGTGATATTCCAATTTTTTTCAAGAGTTAGAGTCACCTAGGCCCCAAAAAATTCATCTTTAGTATTAGTATACAGCCCACAATTGATATACCATATAATAATATTCAAATCAAGATGCTTAATAACACCACTGACTCCACAGTTCAAGCCTTCTCTGATAGAGGCCCCGTCAAAGAAAGAAACAATATTACCCTCCAACTGAGTAATCGGGCTCCAACTCAATGTTTTTATTTTGTGTTTATGTGCATGGATGTTGAGTGCTCCAATAGTCTTATAAGTCATTTCCCAATCCAAGGGCTTACTCTCTTCGAAAATCACCTAGTTCCTCTCGAGCCATATAAACCAACAAATGAGCACAGACGGGTTAATTGAAACTGTCTTATCCATCATGTAGGAGGCAATGGCATCGTTATAAGTGTTCCTACACCACCATTTCTTGACTTTAAGAAAACATGTCATTCTGGCCCAAATGGTTTGAGTAAAAGATCAATGCACAAAAATATGATCAATGTCTTCATTATTATTTTTGCAGAGAGGACATATGCCAAGACCTTGCCATCCTTTTTCCCTTAATACTTCCCAAGTTAAAATTCTATTTTCGACCACCATCCAAATAAAAATTTTAATCTTCATCTGGATGTTCCATTTCCACAAATTAACTTGCCATCCGCTCCAAATCAAGAAGTCTTGGGTAGATATAAGTGATAGATAAATATTTTTGACTATTATGTTACCTGTGGCATAACCTCCAGTCCATAAGAGGGTGTCTTCAGTGCCCTAAAGTGAGACACCTAATCCATTTAATTCAATGCAATAGGTGTCCCATTCAATTTCCATATTTCTCGACAAACCCAACTCTGCGCTGCTAATCCATGTCTCTATAAAGGTGAAAGGATTATGAGAAACCAAAGCTAAAGCTAGGACTGAATTTTTTTTTTGATACAAGATAGTAACTAACTCACTCAAGAGGATGGAGTTTTCTCCTAATCCAAGAATTCTATCTTTTCCAATATTTATGAGATGACCTATGCCTGGTGACCAACTCAGCTGGTGAATTATAACATGGATAGACCGGAATAGACTAGTCCACATTCTAGACGTTGAGCTGAGAACCGTGGTATTTAGTAAGTATTTATCCCTTAATACCTTATGCCATATTCTAGCCTACATGAGAACCTGCCAAAGAGTGTTCACAACCATTGTCATGTTGAAAAATGCAAGATTACTAAAATCCTAGCCTCCATTCTTTCTCAGTCTAGAGAGAAAATCCCATCTACACAGGTGTAAATGCTAAGTGTTCTTTTGACCATTCCAGAGAAAATGAAACATCAACTTTCTGATCCTTGATAGGACTTCTCGAGGAATAATTTCCATTAAAATCTAGTAAACTGATTGACCCTCCAACACTGTTTTAATAAGAATGTATCTACCTCCCAAGGATAGCCACCGATTACACCAAATATCAATATTATTTGTAATTTTGGCCACCAACCAATACCAATATTGCACTTTATGTTCTCCAGTATTTAGATAGTAACCTAGATATTTGAATTCCAAAGACAAATCATTGAAAGTATAAGGAAGGATGTTCTTGAAAGGGGCTAGTTCAAAATCTGTAAGGTCTGCATAATGAACTGTAGTTTTTTTTTTATTAACCATTAGTCCATATGATTTACAAAAAAATAGATAATTTTGTCAATTTCCCACCATTCTTGCAATGTGGCTCTCGTCATAATAAGAACATCATCAACAAACAGTAAATGTAAAATATTATATAAATGAGATACTTTAATACCTGTAACGATACCTTCACCTATGGATTATTTTAGAATAAGTCAATTCCCTCCATGATCAATATAAAGAGTAATGGGGATAGTAGACACCCTTGTCATAGTCCCCTGTCGCTTCTAAAAAATTTTGTAGCCTCCCCATTTATCAAGACAACATAGGAGGACAAAGCTACACATGCCATCATCCAGTTAGTTAACTAGATCCTGAACCCCGCCTTTATAAGGATAAGTCTTAGTAGTTGCCAGTCAATGTAGTCATACTCATTTAATTCCTGTTTTAGAACCAAAGACTTCAAGTTTTTCTTTTTTATACTGTGTAAGATTTCATGATCCATTCCAACTGCATCTTGAATCCTCCTACCTTGAAGAAAAACCAATTTCTCCACAGAGAGTGATTTAGAAAGGAAAGATTTGATACGATTAGCAATGATTTTCAAAATCACTTTATAACACAAGTTGCACAGGGAGATCGGGTAAAAATCATCAAAGGTGACAGGTTTGTTAGCCTTTAGCATCGATGTAAGGAAATTTGAATTTAGGATACCCACCACAAAACCAAGCCTCCTCAATTATTCCACCGTATTGAGGAGATCCTCACCCACTATATCAAAGAAAAAGGTGAATAATTCCACCAACCAATTGTCTGGCCTGGGGCTCTTATCTTTTTTGAACTTGAGAAGAGCTTGATGCAATTCTTCCAAAGTAACCAGTTTATAAAGACACTTGATTCCTCATCATTGACCATCTGTGGGTATAAACCAACCATATGAAATTTTACATTTGAATTTATCAAATCTTGTGCTCTATAAAACTCTTTATAGTGATGGAAAACCGCCTCCTTAATGGGACCTTTCTCTGAAATAGTCACACCATTTCCGTTTAATATCTCCCAGATGTGTTTTCTAGTCCTATTATGGCTCGCCAAATTATGAAAAAACTCTATATTACTATCCCCACTAGTCAACTAGATAGCTCTTCTACGAAGCCTCCATTGTTCTTCCTTACCTCTTAGAATCTTGTTTCGATTAGTTTCTCTCTGCCAAAGAAGCTTCCCTTCTTCAAGGTTTGTAGGATCACCCACCAGTGTCAAGATCAATTCTTTGATCTCAAATTCAAGAGTCCCTAGTTTTTCATTATTCCTTAATATAGTTTCTTTGTACCACTGTTTTGACCATGTCTTCAGAACTTTTAATTTCCAAACCAATCTCTTCTTACTACCTCCTTCAAAAAGGAAGATCATATCCCTCCAAATATTTTGGACTAAATAAATATAATATTTTTGCTTGAGCCAGTGGATAGGAAAAATTTCAAGCTGTAAGAAAACATGAGCGTGATTCAATATGAATGGGAATTCAACCCATGACCTATAGATGCCCAAAGCTGATAATAACTCTTTGGCCACAAGACAATGATCCAGTCTCCTTCACACTGCATCAATACCAGTTCTATTGTTCTGCCAAGTTGGAAGCAATTTTGATGGTTTTATGTCTATCATCATTTTTGACATAAATAAATATCTGTAAAACTCCTTCAATGGACCACAACTGTTTGAACCCCCCAGAATTCCTCTAAGGATAATACAATTTTTAAATCTCTCACTATAATTAAGTTCTTCAAAGATAGAATACCATTGTCCACCACTGATTACCAAAAGTTTTTTTGATCTATGCATGGATTATAAATATTCAGGAGAGCTACATCTTGCTTGTATTTTATGCACTTGCCTATTAACAGAATACCAACAATGGTATGAAAAGGGGCTATATAAAAATAATTAGGATCACATGAGACCAATAATACACCTAATGAGCCCAAATATTTTACATCACATGAAACCTAGGTTGGTCGTAATGTATGTATGAAATCTCTTTCTTTATGGGCCGATACTAGCATCTCTTGAAGAAAAACAATTTTCGGTTAGGAATTATCCAAAAGATTTCTAAGAGAGGCCACTTTGAGGGCGGGGGGGGGTACGGGCAGGCGATCCATCTAATGTTTAAGGAGAGAAAAATCATCACTTAGCCTGTTCCATGTATTTTAATGCTCTAAGAGGCCCACAGTTAGTGGAGGAGGGAGTTGATTCATCATTCTTTGTAGCTAATGCCGCCATTTGTTTACGAGAACTTCTAGTCTTTATAGGCGAGTGTTAAATTCCTAGTCCTCTTGACCATGCATATTCTTTCCCACTCCATTTAGTATGAACCCCAAAAGAATATGCCTCCGAACCTCCATCCAGACAAATGACAGTCTTCCCCGAATAAATAGGAATCTTTATAGAGGTATTATTATCTTGAATAAAAGGAATTAAAGAGTCTAGGACTGCACTAAGGGTAGGATCGTCCTCCTAATATTCTCTATAACCTGGCTGCTAAGAATTATCTAACATTCTTGGTGGTGAGTGGACAGGAATGGTTAAAGGCAAGTTAGGGATGCTAAATTTTTGAGACTGAGACTCAAATGTTAAGGAGCGAGGAATAATAGGTAGGTCAGGAGAACCAGTTCAATTTTCCTCAGACCCTAGAATTGGGGGGAGAGTGGGACAAAGTGTCATGGTTGAAACCTCCAAGGGAAGTTGCTTGGTTCCTGTTAATCCAATATTAGGCCCAATATTTACAATTGTGGATAAATGTAACCACTGTGACCTCTCTAGTGCATCCCTTTCCCAAAGAGACAATGAAGAAAATAACATAGGATAATTGTTTCATAAATTACCCATTAATGATGAAGAATACTCCATTTTATTATTTGGTTCTAAGTCAAAAGGATAATTCACACAACCTAAGAAATCCACTTCTATATCAAATTCGTGTGGCTCTGTTTGCAGTAGAGTATCCTCTAATGTTTCTTCTTGTACCTTACCTGAACATTCACAACGTGGGTGGCATGTACCTCTACACTGACTACAACAAAAAAAAATCCCAATATAGTCCAATTTTTGTGTAATATGTCTCCCACGCCATTCGATATTCAGAATTTCTGGCAACCCACAATGAATATCCATTTCCACTAACACCCTTCCCATTTTTCTTGTAGTTCTTTCGAAAGATGTTAAGTCCACATAGATGAACTTCCCCAGTGAATCCCCAAACCCTCGTAAGTCACCCACATTCCACAAATGAATGGGGAGACCCAGTAGAAGAACCCATATGTGGCAGAGTTGGAACTGTTTCGTCATTGTGTCAAATTCCACTCTTCACCATTTAAGCATTAAGTTGCTTCCACCATTTATCCAGGGCTTTTCAAGGAGTTGTAAAAAATCTTCTAGAGTCTTACAAACGAAACCTATCCATCCTTTCATTAGATAGAGTATGTCTGGGGTTTATGCCAAAACAGGAGCCTAGAGTTCTTTTACCCAGACTGCAATATTAACACTACTCAGATAGGAGTAAGCAAATCTACCTACCACTCTGCAGAGTTAAAACCTACAAGCTTCCTCTAAGCCTATGTTCGAACCTTGTAGNNAGACTGCAATATTAACACTACTCAGATAGGAGTAAGCAAATCTACCTACCACTCTGCAGAGTTAAAACCTACAAGCTTCCTCTAAGCCTATGTTCGAACCTAATACAATCTTCATAACCTTTCTATTAGTCTTCCACTCTTTCCTCCAGATGCCAACAGTATGAGGATTTTTGTGGGAAAACCTTGCTCTCTCCGATGGGTAATCAACATTTTCATTCAAATGTGAAGCTTGTGCATTCAGTTGATAGTTCACAGTATGAGAGAAGAAGGGAGAAGTTGAGGGTGGTAGATAGAGTTTAGTGAATACCAACCCCTGAGTTCCAAAAGGGAATTTATTGTATGTCATATTAACTGGTGTAAAGCCAAGATTTGCCATCATATCATCTTATATAAGGACTGAAGGCCCCAGTACACCACCAAGTGCATCAAATCTTATGAAGAGGCCCTTGTGCTACCACCCCAACTCATATTTTACATCCATTAAACCCACAACATATCTTTCTATATAGTTTAAGGATGAGTATGACATGTAGCCTCCATTAAGATTAGGGAAATAAATGGGACCAGTTTCCTAGATAGGAAATTTATAGTAGAGTCACACCCTAGAATAATGTGACAGAATCGCCCAAAGAAGGAATAACTCTCATATTAACTCAAAAGATAAAGGCATTAAAAAAACCACCAAATAAATAAAACAACTGAGGTAACTCTGGATATTTGTCTCCAGAAGGACTTACAGACAATACCTGCTAGTCTAACAAAACCCTTAAGAAATTCAGATTGGTAGTTAGCGAAAAAAAAAAAACTCGAAGGGTAATAAATAATCCCATTTGAACCCACAGACAACAACTCAAAACAACTATAAAAAAACCACCAAATAAATAAAACAACTGAGGTAACTCTGGATATTTGTCTCCAGAAGGACTTACAGACAATACCTGCTAGTCTAACAAAACCCTTAAGAAATTCAGATTGGTAGTTAGCGAAAAAAAAAAAACTCGAAGGGTAATAAATAATCCCATTTGAACCCACAGACAACAACTCAAAACAACTATTGATGATCCAATGCATATTAGACCAACATCAACCTATGTCTACTTAGTAACAGAAACCGCCTTAGTAACAAAATTTGCCTTAGTAACAAAAGCCACAATTTTTGTTGAATACCCATCCTTGGTTCCTGCCTAGTTGTAGAGTTCCATCATCACATATGTTTAACCTAAAAAAATATTTTTAAACATATATATAACTTCCACACCTTGACATAGGTATATCATTGAAAAACCAACACTTAGTCGAATTTAAAACCTTCCGTGGAAAATTCATATCGCTCATCCTCCTGCACTTCAGAACTCTTCACTTTCAATAGTTCCACTACACGGATTCTGACAAGCAATGTAATTTGCAACATAACCAAATAATATATAACACTCTGATTTGATAAGATTCCACCACTAACTCACATAGTTCATTGAAATTACTTTAAGTAACAATGTTTATTATAAGCAATAAATATATAAAGTGAAAAAGAAAGTTTTTATGAATATTTTTAACTTAAAAAAAATATTGTTGATTAATGGTCATAATTTTTATTTTAATATTTTACTTAGCCATTTTTCAAATTCTGCAGAACCTTTTCTATGACCATATCTACGCACTCCACACATATATATCTGTTGCACCTCCTCACTCCACATATGTATATCCCCTGCACAACTAACACTATAATGTATTGTTAAAGTCACTTCAACCTTAATTCCATTGCGAAAGTTGGAGTGCACTCCACTAAAAGACTCTTGGATGAGAGTGTCTTAGGGAAAATGTTATCAATAATAGAATTATATGTTAATATTTTAATATTTGTTAGTAAAAATTATATTCATATGTACAAATATGCAAATTTATCTTAAAAAGTAAATTAATATAAAAAAAAAACTTTTAAATATTAGTATTTATTTTACAAATAGTTACATAAAACAATTTATTTATTTTTTTCTTAATCAACAAACATTAACCCCAAATCCTTTTAACTTTTTATATATCTGAGTTCTTTTACGTATATAGATATATTAAAAAATAATCATATAAAGTGAAAACAATGTTTTTATGCATATGTTTAACTTCAAAAAATATAGTTGATTAATAGTCATAATTTTAATTTTAATATTTATGTAGTCATTTTTCCACCACTAGCTCTCCATACTTAGTTGAATTTATTTTAAGTAACAACGTTCATTATGAAAAATAAGTATATAAAGTGAACAAACTTATTTATGCATATGTTTAAGTTAATCTATTTTGAATCCTTGTGCGGAAAATTCATAGCAGTCATCCTCATGTACTTCCGCAACTCCACATTTCCAATAGTTCCATAGAATAGAGAATTCATATAATGAATCTTCCCATACTTCTGCACTTCCGCAACTTTGCAACTCTACAACTCCACAATTCTAATAGTTCCACAACACATAAATTCTTACAAGCAATGTAATTTTCTTGATAACCAAGTGATTTATGGCATGTTCATTTGCTAAGATTCCACTACTATGAAATACTTATTTGAAATTATTTTTAGTAACAATGTTTATTATAAAAAATAAGTATATAAATTGAACAAAATACTTTTACGCATATGTTTAACTTAAAAACTATTGTTGATTAATGGTCATCATTTTTATTTTAATATTTTTTTATGAATTCTTCACATTGTCGAGAGTTTTTTGTTGTGACCATATCTATGCACTTCCCACAGATATATCTTCCACACCTCCACACAACCCACACTAAAGTGTATTGTTAAAGTCAAAACCAAACCAAAATCTTCTTAAAAAAAAAAAATTATCATTAATTTTGTATAGATTAGACAAAATCTTCCAAAAATACTCACTATCAGTAATTTTGAATTAGTAACTGAATAGGGTAGCTATTTCATAAAGGAAGCAGATAAAGGATGAAACTAAAATTCCATATCATATATCATTTTTTACATTTAAAAGTTGCAAGACCTTTCTATCTTGTTCATACAAATAAGATAACTTAAAGTAATAACTAATAACTAGTTCACCCTGAAATACATTGCAAAAGTTGGATTACACTTTAGTACAACAGAAATGTTTTTATGTATATACATATATTAAAAAATAAGTATTTAAGTGAACACAATTCTTTTATGCATATGTTTAACTTAAAAATATTGTCCATTGATGGTCACAATTTTAATTTCAATATTTTGCTTAGCTAATTTTTAGGTTGTAAAGAGCCTTTTGTTATGACCATATCTACCCACTGTGCATAGAAATATATCTTAGGCACCTCTGTACTCCACACAGGTATATCCCCCTCATAACCAACACTAAAATATATTATTAAAGCCAAAAACAAACCAAAATCTTCTTAAAAAATCGATTATCATTATTCTGACAAGAGATGTAATGTGCATGATAACCAAGTCATTTATGAAATGTTAATTTGATAATATTCTACCACTAAAGCTCCATACTTATTTATGACAACTTAGTTTGCTAAGATTCGAGAGCTAACTCTCCATACTTAGTTGAAGTTATTTTAAGTAACAATGTTATTATAAAAAATAAGTATATAAAGTGAAAAAAATTATTTTATGCATATGTTTTAGTTGGTCTATTTTGGACACTTTTGCAAATAATTCATATTATTAATCCTCCCACACTCCCGCACTTCTGCAACTCCATACTTCAAATAGTTCCAAAGCATAGATTCAGACAAATGATGTAATTTGCACTATAATGCGTCATTTATGCCATGTTGATTTGTAAATATTCCACCACTATCTCTGCATACTTAGTTGAATTTATTTTAAGTAACAATGTTAATTATAAAAATAAAAACAACCACTATCATAATTTTTTACAAATTACTGAACATATTTGTTACTGCATAAAGGAAATACAGAAAGGATGAAGCTAAAATTCCATATCATATACAATTTTTTACATTGAAAAGTTGTCTATCTTGTTCATACAAATAAAAAAACTTTGAGCGAAGTTTTGTGATAAACAATTACACCAATACCCCAACAAACTTCAATAAAACACAATAGCTACATTATTGTTGACGGGCGAAACAATCCATCTGTCAACTGGAAGAGTGGAACCGGTAATGTCTAGAAGCACAGTGCGACAATGATTTGTCATGATACCACAAGGGGTGTAGACAGCTTTTTGAGAGCAATCAAAAAAATGGGTTGGATGCCAACAATTATACATGAGGCAAACACTATGAAACAACAAGTAGAGAAACTAATTGCACCTGTGTATGAAATACATAAATTATTGAATAGACCAAAATATTCCAAAAATACTCATTATCAACGATTTTGTATAAATTAGTTAATGAACTTTCTACTGAATAAAGGAAGCAAAGAAATGATGAAACTAAAAGTCGATATTTACAAATTGTATATGAACATATCCGGAGATTAGTTGATATAATTACTATTTACATTTATTATCACACAAAAGAATCTAATGTATCTTAAAATAAAATCAAAACCAAAATATTCTAAAACAACCCATTATCATTTATTTTCTATAAATTATTGAATAGAGTTGTTACTAAAATGTGTATGTTAAATCCAAAACCAAACAAAATTCTTCTTAAAAAAACCTGTTATTATCAATTTTGTATAAATTTCTGAATATACCAAAATCTTCCAAAAATACCAACTATTAGTAAATTTATATAAATTACTGAACACTTGAACATACCTGGTACTACATAAAGGATGCAAATAAATGATGAAATTAAAATCCCATATTATATACCATTTTTTACACTGAAAAATTGCAAGACTTCTCTATCTTGTTCATACAAATAAGAGAGCTTTGAGTGAAGTGTTTTGATCAAACATTACACAAACACTAGAAAACAATTCAATAAAACACAAGATCTGCATTATGCATGAGGCATACACTATGGAGTAGAAAACTTAAATAGAACACAATAGTTTCATTATGCATGAGCCATACATTATGAAGCAAGAAGCGGATTAACTAATTGCACCTATTTTTGAAATACATAAACTAATATGGCACGCCACTGGTTGAAAACAATATAGTAGATCAACACCTTCATCCTATCCATTGCCACATACCAGCTACATAATCATACTACAATTTATTCCATTAATTCTTGCACTCATGTTATTTCAATGACATGTCAAATAATAAAACTATGCTCCTACAAAATTGACTCTCAATTCTAAATCCGCCCACCACAATTAATTAGAACAAAAGAATTCAATTAAAACTAGTTCTAATACATAAAATAATTCATACAAAATCATGTCATACAGAACACAAAAGTCCCTTGAAAATCTGTGAATCGTACTAAATTTAATGAAGAAACAAAAGTGAATATTATATATATATATATATATATATATATATATATGTATGTATATGTATATGTATATATTAAAATAAGTCTATATATTTAATAATAGTTATATATTCATATTGTAACATTGGAACTTTGAGACTCATACATACACATGTTCAACTCCCGTACATGCACATATTCCACACATATCCCAACCATCTATTAAACGTCTCGAATTAAATTTCTTGCTAGATTCCCATTGTCACCATAGAAATAAGATTTTTTTTTGAAGGATCGATCAGAAGATGTTGTTTTGAAGGACTAATGAAAACACAAGAAAAAAAATAAATCACTTGCAACAAAGTTAAACATTAGAAAAAAAAAACACTAAGAAAAACTTTTGGTCAACAAAAAAAAAAAAATTGCAATCAACTGATATAATCGTAGGCCTTCAACGAGGACTAATAAATATAAGAGAAATAATTGAAAAAATATTAAAGAATAAAGTTTATGATATCTTTATAAGATAAATAATCAATAAAGGATTAAAGAACGAAGGCGATGCATTGTTTCCTATAATGAAAAAATATTAAAGTATGAATAATAATAAATAATAAAGTTGATGATATCGAGGGTGGAAACACAGAGTGTATTTTTTAGTGAAACCACCGCCCAAAGAACTTCTATGAGTTGTAGTCTAACTATTCTACATTTTGGCCCTTTTCTAGAGATATGTTGGGCTACTAGGAAGTGTGCACCACTTCTTTGACCACTTAGGATGAGGGGATGCTCCATAATTAGTGTGGCAGTTTACTTCCAATATTTCTATTGTAGTCATGTAGTTCACTTCAACAATTTATGTCGTATTCCTTTAGTTTATTTCAACTATTTCCATTATAGTCATTTAGTTCCTTTCCGTGATTTTCTGTAAGAAGCCTTTAGCTCGCTTCAACAACTTCCGTTATAAAAAAAAAATAATGAGAAGGAAAATGTCTTTGTACTTATATAAGGAGCTCCTCCCTCACTCAATGGAATTGACGGTCATTTATGTTCTAATCTCGTCCTCTCCATATTTGTATTCTCTATATTTTATTCATTTCTGTGATGTCTATATTTTGTTCGCTACTATGTATTGAGTTGTTGCATGTTTTTCAGATCTGTATTGCAGATCAATTGGTATTAGAGCATATACTATGCATGGTTTTGATTGACATAAAATTAAACAAGAAGACATCCACCAATTCAATTTTTTTTCTATGTTTTCATCTTTTAGCTTGCATCTCTTATCACAAGGTTCCATACGTCGTCTGGAACGTTGCTCTACATTACCTTCTTAGTTTTTCCATATATACCCTTCTCGAGGATTTTCTAGTGCTCCCTTCTCGAGGATCTCTAATATGCCCTCTTCATAGGGTCATTACACGCCCTTCTGAGGGATTCTATAGTGTGCCCTCTTCATAAGGACTCAATGTGACCTTCTTCATGTTTTACCATGTGCCTATAGCTCATAGTTTCAGTGAATCCTTTGCTCAAAGTTCTTATTTCACCCTCTTCTCATATTTTAAGTGTGTTATCATTACCAATTTTTAGTGTGCCCCATAGATTTCTAAATGTGCTCATATAAAATGAGCGGTGTCTCTTCAACCTATTCTAGTTGGTGGATTAAAACCTTGTCTCCTAATAAAGAACCATCCACCGAGGACTAAACGACTAATGTGTATGACCCAATTCAGTATTTATCTCTCTCTCTTTGTGATTTACTCTGTTTCCAGTAGCGACGAGATCCAACACGCATGCAACTCAATACTCATTTTTAATTTCCCAAGTTTTAGGGCCAAATATATGGTTAGATTGTTGATTCCTGGATCACCAATCTCTCCACCTACATCAATAAATTTCCTGATATGGAAGAGGAATTGAATCTTTATATAACTAGCCTGCAGTTGGAGTGAATTCCACAAGCTTGGTGGGCTATGCAACTTGGGAACTATTCATTGGTCATCAAGACATGTGAGGAAACAACTCCAATGCATGCACGTCTCACTTATTTGGAAGGATTTTTTAGGCCTTATGTGAATACTTATATTCCCCATGATATTTCCAGAACCTACTCACTAAATGGTTGCAACTTCGACAACTCTCCACCTAGTAAGTCCAAAGCTACATCGATATGTTCTGCAAATTGCATATATAGCTGCACATTTTCAATCTAGAAGAGGTAATCATTGTCAAATTTAATTCTGGTCTATTAATGATTTTCCATCATGAAGTTGATTTATTTGAAGGTCCTTCTTTGGAGAATTCCTTTCTTTGGGCCTTAGTTGTGGAACATAAAGTGGCTCCTCGAAACTGCTCTCCTTCAACCTAATCTGATCCTTATACTGCTAGTCCTTCACATACAAGGCATTCCCCTATTTTTCCTGCTTCCCCATCCACATCTAGAAATGTGCCTTGGTGTACCTTTCATAAGACCAACTCACATGCATCTCTAGATTGTCATGCATTTAAAAAAATTCACACCGACAAGACTCTATTTGTATAGGTCACTCATTCAAATTCCCCTAGCCATCCTAAAGTACTCTCTCTCAAAAATCGTACTGAAGTTGACCCCTCTCTGATATTGATGACCACCAATGAACTTTACATCTCTAATGTACCCTTGTTTACACATAATTGTCAAATTAAGCATGAGTTGGCTACTCTCATCTTGGACAATGGAAGCCAAAAGAACTTCACTCACACACAAAAGTCACTTATCACTCACATAGCTTCTTCTTGAAACGTGGAGGTCAAAGTAAGTTTCCTCCAAAAAGGATTCTGAAAACACCCCACCTTTTCTTGATTGGACTATCCACTCCCATTTTTAATCAACGAGGTTGGTTTGCACCCCCAACCTCCCAAAACAACTACATCTAAAATATTTCTAAAAACTCACTAAGTTTTCCTCCACAGGAGGTGCCAAAAGAAATTTTTTAGTCTAGGTAGGATTTCAGGGATAGGCATCTAAATAAATCCTCATTATATGGTTCTCACATTGTCAAAACATAGAGGTTGTCAAATAGGGAACTAAAAATCCTCCAAGTCAAGTGTTCCAATCACCATAAGGTAGGGAGATACCTGTGAAGGGTTGAAGGCTGAGGTCCGGTTGTTCTGTGCGTCCCCCCTTGAGGCACCCACCTCTTGGACGGGATCCAGCCCGTGACCCATTTATTAGGCCGAAAATCTAAATTCCGCACTTTGACCGAGGTACCTAGTGGCCAAATTTAGGACATCTACCCAGGTGACAATTATGAGCTTCAATTGCACCTTGATTTGATTTTGTGTGGCTATTGGGAAATATCACCAGCTCTTTCAAGATATGCCCCCTTTACCCCTCATTATAACCAATTATTTCATCCTTCACTAGTTTCTCTTCCGATGACTTCAGACCCCACTGTTGAGTACTATTGGAAGGTCTAGTGCTATTTGAGAGGAAGGATGTTACATCTTCTAGGACACGAGCATTTGCTTTCTTTTTTGATTCCCCCACACAGACAAAACCCACTTACCCACATATATGCTTCTTTCTCATTTTATGTATGATACACATCTGATTACAGTTTGATTTGGATATATATATATTGTGTAAACATTCAACGCAAAGACTCTTGTTCCTATATTACTCTCACCACTTTTTCACACATTCACACAGCTAGTCTGACATCATAGGGGAACCACAGAACCCCCGTAGTTCACGACACTTGCTCAACCTCCCTCCTATCTTAGGGGGAGTATCTGGTCATGCCCATTCATTGGCACCTCCTTCACGCACTCCTATGAGTGATACTATCTTAAGATCAGCTTTGCTTGGTTCTACATTACTTGGGTCAACTTCCCAAGGTCATCCATTTACTCGCTCTCCTTTACACAGAAGCGGGGGACCCACTTCCTCTCAAGGAGGGAGCACCAACCCACCTAGCCCCCCTTACAGGTCAGGTTCATAACACACTATGGTCATGGCTAATCCTCCCCCCCCACTGTAGATGCCATATTTGGCCTCTCTCAACATACTGGATCTCACTAAACTCACCAATGACCCTATATTGCATGATCCCACATGGCCTGCAATGCCAACCAAACTACCTTCAGACATACCAGAGTTTGAAGGAAAGGCAGGCGATGAACATGCCAACCATGTCATGACCTTTCACCTATGGTTCTCCTCCAACAACATTATGGATGATTCCATCAGACTGCGATTATTTCAACACACACTCAATAGCCCATTGGCTAAATGGTATGTCGAAGAAAAATCGGGGTCCCATGCAACCTTTGAGTCATTGGCCAAAGCATTTTTGACCTTTTTCCAACTACCCATATGCCATGAAAATGGTTTAGAACTACTTTCTAATTTCAAACAAACCTCATCCACACACATCACTGACCACATTCACTAGTGGCGTAGGCGACGTAGTTTGTGTAAAGAAAAAACCACCAAGCAGCAATGTCTCGACTGGTTTCTCAGATCCCTTATCTCTCTTCTCGGCAAGGATGTATCTTCCACCTTCCCTCAATCCAAAGAGGAAGCCATCAGTAAGGCCCAATAGCATGACCTCATCTATGCACATTCAGGGTACTTATACACGGTACTTCCTGATCTTCTAAAACCTGTGCCATTTGGCCAAGACAAACCTGGGATGTCTCACTCAGCAGATGGACTAATCAGTGCCACCACACACCATGGTCCACAACCCCAACCACCACCAATGTATGGAACACCTCAATACCTGCCAACATATGGGGGCACTCCTTATTACCCTCCACCTCCTTATCAATAGCCATACCCTGTTGCTATACCTCCACCCATCAGTGGACCACCGCCGGCACCTCCCATACATCAACCTATTCCCACAAATAGTGGTACTCCCTCAACATTATCTTATAGCACTAGTGAAAGAACTATGCCTTCCTATGTACCTTATGGATCAGTACCACCACAAAATCCATACTTCCCATTTCCTAGTCCTCCACAACCCATGGCTCCCCCACATCCTCATGTGGAGGTAAATTTTGTTCAAACTTTTGTTGCTCAACAATACCAAATTTTTGAACAGTTGAATACAGCCAACCCAACTCATCCATCAAAAAATTCCAAGACTAAAGGACAGAACAAGAATAACAACAACCCAGGTCAAGGCGGGAATCAACCCCAACAACACCAACCCACTGGGGGCAACCAGAACCAAGGGAACCAAAACCCCCAAGGCGGAAATAATAACAAACGCCAAGGGAGAAATAATGTTAAAACCATCTTCCCTTGTGCCCTTTGTGGTGAGTTCGGTAATTACACTCACCATTGCCCCCAGATTGTTGATTTCAAATGATTGAAATACTCTGGTAGTCTTCCCCATTCTCCTACAAAACTTGCCCCTCAGTAGGCACCACCACAATACGTGCAACAACCCCCTCCTGCCATGCTGCAAAATCCTATTCCAAATCAAGGTGTGATAAACACCCAACAGGACACACAACATCCCCCACCTCAAGGGGGACAATACTGTTATCCACAAATTTGGTCATTGTGATGATGTCATGATGATGTTATGATAATGGAAAATCAAGCTCTTTACCAAGAATACTTTCCTGAGAAAAGTTACAGTTGTCTTCTTCCAAAATTCGCATTTTGAAACATGTTCGTAGGTTTCTTATATGTTCACCTGTGGGAATGTCTGTTTCCCGCAGGCTACCTTAAACTAGGGTGCAAAATTCCTGCACTGTACTCATGGTTAGGGTGTGGACATGATTTTAAAGGGGAAAAAGATAAAGATCTCGAACCTTCTAGAAGGATGAGTTGGATTTCGAGTAGTTATTCAAGTACTGTCATTCCAGATATCTTGGGATCATTCCCTATCCAAGTAACTAATCTATCTCTTCCTATATATTGAGGAGATTTCTCATGGAAAGGGTTAAGTTAAGAAGTTCAGTTAGCAGCAAGTTAGCAAGAGTTTGATCAGAGAATTAGTGCAAGACTGTATGGAGGATTGATGCTACAACAGCAAGAGACAACAGCAAGGTCAACACATGTGGTAGATATTCTTCATACATGAGAAAGTGTGTGTGTCAGAGCTAGAAGCCATCGAAAGGAGACCTATGACATCAAGGCTCAGGTTGTAAGTTTCTCTTTCAATTAATTCAATAAAACAATATGTCCCTTTCCCGTATAGTTGATGTCACTTTATTACATAATTCCTTGATCATATGTATAGACTAGTCATTGAATATCTTAACTTGTCTTTACTTCGATTGGTTCGTTTTGTTGTGATCTAGACGGGACGAGAGAATTGAAGAGAATCTTGGAACAACAGAGATCTAAGGAAATCGTTCATAAGGTATGTCCATAGCCCTTATCTCTCAGTTCATTCAATAGGCTAGATCTAGGGAAAGTGTATTATTCTGTCTTGTTTTGTTCTAGATACCAGGTGGATCTAGAGAGATCGGTTTGTGTCTGCACTTACGGATTTATCCTATAAAAAAATTGGTGACTCCACTGGGGAACTATCCCTTTTGTCTTTTTGGTTTTTGAACTTTCTGTGGCTATTTTCTCTATTTGCATTTTTCTCTTGATTTGTCTGTCTCTGAGTCCTCAGGATACCCTGAGAGACCTTCTGGGTCTATAAGCCAATTTGATTTTTGCTTGCTCTTTCAAATTTTTCATTAGTTTCATGGATTCTCACACTGTGTCCATTAGCATCTTGCAAGAACCTTGACTGTTCTCACCCTGCATATACAGTTCAGTGCGGATAGTTCGCATGCTGCATCAAAGTGGCCTGCGAGAATCATAGTTTCTCGCACTGTGTTCCACACTAGCCTGCGAACAGTTTTTTGAAAATTTTGAATTCAAGTTTTGATCCTGTCAATAGCTCATATATGTTGGTTTAGAATTCTTTGGCTTGTGGAATCAGTGACTTACATATCGTTTGCTATCATTGGCTTGCTGGAACTGATCTAGGTTTTCTAGGTTTTTCTTGCCTTTGAAACTTGACTTTCATTTCTTATCTTTTGTTGGCATTATCATTCTCTCTGACTTCTGGAGTTGAGTGTATCTGACTTGCTGAGAACCAGGGATTGGTTGAAAAGTTGAGTGTTTGGTGTTTCTCTTGTGCTTTTTGGTTCGAAAGGACAAATTTTTCATTTGCATTGAGAAGCTCCTTGGTTTGCTTTTGTTTTTGCTTTCATTGAAAGTGTTGGCTTGGGTTGTTTGTTTGTGTCTTTATTATTTGGTTTTCTTTTCTCATTATTCAGACTTCTTCTTGGAAAGTGAACTGCATGTTTTATTTCAAGTTTTGTTTTTTCTTTCTGCGATAACATTGAAAATCAAAGTTTTAAGAGTATTGAAGTTTTGAAAAAGACATATTGAAATTGTTCATTGATATATGATTGTTTGCATTGGCATCTGAAAGGAAATTGAGCATTGCATTTGCATTGTAGTATTGAGTTTGATTCGGAAATTGTTCTCTCTCTCCCATAACTAGGATTCATCAAATGAAACAAATTCTATTTCATCATATCCTTGCATTATTTGGGTCAGAGTCATACATCACGAGTTTCATTTCCATTTCCTTTGAGTAAATAACAGCCTGTAAAAACATTCCGTAATATTAAAATTGAACTAGTAACTCTTTTCTAGGGCTTTTTTACACCAACATTTAGCTAGGCTAGTGCTTTGGAGTAGGAAGAGAGACACACTCTCCAAAAGCTCAAAAACACACAATAGCATCTTGAGTTAGGGAGTGTAAAACTCCATTGGCAGCATATTGTCCTGGGAATCCCTTCTAACACAAGGGTCAAGCATTAGGTCGCATTGGTGTTGGAAGAGTTACTAACCCTTCTTTGTTGGCATCGGTGTAGAGATTGCACGTATTACGGGGGTCACTCCGAGGTATACCCACAATTATGAGTGGTAGCCTTTGAGTTGATTTTGGGCTAGATACCCTGCCTTTGCGTGTGGATCGGACTGACGATTGTTTCCCCAGGTTGTATTGTTGTCTGTGGTGACCTTAGTGGCTTATCTCTCTAGGTTCTTACCCAAGGTGACTGTGGAGGGGAAAGTCTTCACGGTACCTGGAATCGACGTTGATCAAACTCACTTGGGCTCCTTGGAGGGTATACCCACGATTATATGTGGGAGCTTTCACTAGGGAGTAACTCTGTTAAGTAGGTCGTCAACGTAACTTTTCCATCTTAGCCCCACCCCTTCTCGTCTTGTTGTTGCGACGTTGGATTTCATCACCAAATAGTGGCTTCGGTATTAGAAGGTATTGTTTGCTTGGTGATTGCTTCTAGATTTTGTTTACTAGGGTGTAGTGTTTGTTCCTCAAAGTTGACCATAGGATTTTCGTTGGGGAGTTGGTTTATTGTTTACAATTTCTCCCCCAAGACGTTCACGTAGGATGCAAGGTTTGTCTCTGGAACATCCGGAAGATTCACAACCTTTGCACACAACAACACCTGAGGGTACCCCTGAGGACTCTCCTCATCCGGGTGAAATTCTCCTTGTTACTCTACCACACGTGGACATCAGTGATGCCCCATAAGTTTTTTCACCACCTCCACAAGTAGAACCCACTGATCCTCTTACGGAATTTCGAATTACCAATACTGTAAAGAATTATCGCATTCGTCGTGGTGAACGACCGTTAGGACGATTTCATCTTTCTGAAGAAACTCTTGTTACATCTTCTAAATCAATCGCTGGGCCTTCTCATAGTGTAGTAGGCCAAGATCCTTTTTGGTCAGGTGATTTCCGACGAGTCTTGTTTGGTACTAAATCCCCTGTCTACGAAGTCATCAACCCTCCTATGTCTCCTGAACCAAAGACTACACCATAGGCTACAACTTATCATTTTATTCTCCCTCCCGAGATGGCCCATCTTGCTATTACTTCGAGTGTCCAAACCGGAATTACTGCAACTACTCTTCCTCCTATCAATACCTAGAGAACTCCTGAGGCTAATCCGAATTTACCTCTTGGTTACCATGCATTGAATCCATCGTTGAATGTTTCCCATCCAACACCTCCACAAACTCCAGTTGGTTCTCCAAATGGTCCCCAGTTTCCTGGGCATCCTATTCCCGGTTTCATTCCAACACTCCCTCCGTTTCCGCCTGGAAATCCTAATACTAGTAGCATTATCCTGACTGTTGCATCAAACCTGCACAATCCTGTTGGTGGTCAGGGTAGTACAATTCCTTTTCCTTTTCCCGGACATAACATAGTTACTACGCAACCTACGGTTGGCACACAAATTCCGGGTGGAACTGTCCCTTTGATCAGGGGACCAACCTTACCTTTAGGACAAAACATACCTCTTGCATTGGCCCAGTATTGGAATCAACTCATGCAAAACTTTCCTCAAAATGATGGGGGCAGCAAGTTGTCCCTACTACAGGAAAACCATATCCAGGTGTGACTAATCCTATTTGGGGTTCAGGTCAGACTACTCAACCTCAAGTCACTACTCAAACTCAAGGTCAAAATCCTTGGGGTTACTATCCAATTCAACCACCACCAAACCAACCAGGATCTTCCCTCTGGGGGAAGACTGCATACAATCCCACTGGTCTATCGACAGGACTTCCGCCCCAAAGTCACTAGTATCCACAAGTGAATCGACAATTGCCTTTTCTTGCTACTTTGGACCTGCTAGATTTGTCTAGGATTCTCAATGATCCTATTCGTCACTCTCCCCAATGGCCTGCTATTCCTGCAAAGATTCCATCAGACATTCCCAAATTCGATGGGAAGGTGGGAGAGAACCCAAATAATCATGTCATGACTTTCCACTTGTGGTGTTTGTCCAACTCGTTGATGGATGACTCCATTAGACTGTGTATTTTTCAACGAACTCTTACGGGTGCTACTGCAAAGTGGTACATTGAATTACCGCGAGGTTTCTTTTCCGATTTCAACACCCTTGCAATGGCCTTTCTCACACACTACCAGTTACCGATTCGTTATGATACCGGAACTGAGATTTTAACCTCCTTCAAACAAAGCTCGGGCACTCATATATCTGATCATATTCATGAGTGGCGATGGAGGTGACGTCTCATTAAACTTGAGCTTCCTGATCAGTTACTGGCAGAGTGGTTTACCAAGTCTTTTGTAAACAAAATTGGTAAAGACATTGCTATGGGTGGTGTTGTCACAGAAGAGTAGGCTATTAGTCATGCTCAGTATCTAGATCTCGTTTATTCGCAAATGGGAACCTTGTATGATTTACTACCTGATTTACCTCGTCTTGGTACTTCTACTACTTCTATTGCTCCAGCTGCCTCGCATGCAGCTGATGGTGTGATTGGTTACACTCATAGCCACTCACATTTTGTTTCAACTACAACCCCAAAATCCAATTCTTCTAATGTACAAAGTGCTCCGTCTCCTGCTCCTCCTGCCGGTAAAACTTCTGAAGTGAACGCTATTCAATCTACGTTGATCGGTAAGACTAAGTCTAGGAAAGGGAGAGGCAAGAATAAGGAGGGTAAAAACACTAATCCAAATGAGAAAACCAAATCACCTCCTGTTGATGACTGGGATAAGCGCAAACCATGCTACCCTTGCCTTATCTATGGTGACGATCACTACACGAAGGATTGTCCGAGACGTGCCGAGGTTAACAAGTTCCTTCAAGGAGAACCAAAGCCCTCTACGCCGGCTGTCTTGTCTCAACCCTTCCCATCTCAACAACAAGCTTTGTTGGTCATCCATGACCAACCCTCTACTTCTACATCATCTTATGTTTTGATGTGCACTGGTGATTCCACGAAAAACAATGTTGCACTTACCACTAGAGCTAGAGACTATACTCCTTCTAAGGAGAAGGTTGATGACTTACCTCCCGATTTGGTACAACCTTCTCCACCAAACCCACCTGGCAACGGTCCTCTTCATCTCGAACGACTGAGTCTTGATACAGTTTTACGACCTCCAAAAGGTGTCGTTAAGAAGTCAGCATTCAATCCTCATGCTCGGGCAGCTCAGAACTATAGCATTGTCGAAGATCTGGCCCAAGCACCTTCAACGATGTCTGCCCTGGAAGTCCTTCAGTCTTGTCCTGCACAACGAAGGGCGCTGTTGAAAGCTATAGGTGGCATTGATCCAACAGATACGAATCTGATAGTCTTTAACTTGGATGATCATATTCCAAGGTTACCCCCACAGCTTGCATTTCAAATCCAAGTTGTGGTCTCCGACAAGAGTATTTGCCGGACTTTTATCGATGAGGGTGCCTCTACGTGCGTAATGTCTTTTTCTTGTTGGAAAGCCATTGGCTCTCCCCATTTAAACGAATAAAAAAACACTTTATGAGTCTTCAATGGCTCAGGTTTTAAGCCTTATGGTGTTCTACCATTGTTTCCTGTCACTCTGTAAGGTAAGACCGTTCAGGTGGAAGTGGAAGTTTTCGATACTCCCTTAGATTATAATCTTCTACTTGGTCGAAGTTGGGTCGATTCTATGCGTGCTGTCGTGTCAACCCTTTTCCGTGTCGTACAATTTCCTCACCAAGGAAAATTGGTTACGGTCGATCAACTTGCCTTTTTTAATGTTGATACTCATGTTGGCAACGTGCCTTTCATCGCTAAAACCCCACCGGGTTATGAGAATGTCGGGGTCGGTCTTTTAAAAGACTCTTCACTAATGGGTACTTTCCCAACACCACCACCACCCGATATTCCACGCTCGTTTATTACGTCTATTAATATGATCTATACTATACCTCATGAACTTCCGATGTCTGTTGACCCTTGGGTAGTCCCTGATCTTGGAGATCATGTTCGTTTTGGCAACGTTATGCCCTTAAGTCCAGTTGAGTCTGCTTATCAAGCCATTCAATCGGCAACCCCTACTTCTTCTTCGTTTGATGAGTTGTCTCCTGATCCTTTCCATGTCATCTTTCCCACTGACGAGATGATCATGTCCGCCATGGAAGACACCCCTTGGGACGATGGGCATCATCGTTCCATCTTGTTTCTGGAACAAAAAAATCTCGAGAATTATCAGCAGATCTCGACTCCGTCGATCGTTGTTGTTATCTCCACAGTTTTCCAATCCACATGAGATGTGTTTGCAGAAGGGAACCTCAGTAACATTTCACCCACGATGCTCATAGATATTTCAGTGAAACCTGGGATAGTCAAGAACGTTCATATTGGAGCTTCGTGTTCTCTCGATGAAATTATCACTTATACTTCCTTGTTTAAAGAATTTCGTGATATTTTTGCATGGATTTACGAAGAGATGCTAGGTATTGACCCTGCTATCATCGTTCATGAGATTAAGACATACCCCAGAGATAAACCAGTCCGACAGCGCCTTCGTCATGTCCATCCACGTAAAGCGGCAACCATTAAACTCGAAGTTGAAAAGCTTCTTAAAGCCGGTTTCATTTATCTCGTGGCATTGACAGAATGGGTTTCCAACCCCGTACTGATTGATAAAAAGGGTGGTAGTATACGCGTTTGTGTTGATTATCAGGATATCAACAAAGCTTGTCCAAAGGACAA